>JAAAKB020295556.1:0-16469 GCA_010014835.2 Apostichopus leukothele
AGAGGTAGTCGTAGACTGAGGGACCGTTCTGAATGGACGAGATGAGCGAACCTCTTGCATTAGTAGATTAGTAGACCATCACTGTTAAATTATAGTGACTCCCATTTATTAATCTTGTTTTACGTATGCATATCGTAATCCATCTTTACTTTATGGGGAACAAATAGTATTTACCCTATGGACTACAAGAGAATATTGTGTGTTTGTATTCATTTTAATATACTTGTGTGTTATATCCTCGTAAAAGTAGTTGAAGCCCGCTTCTCTTGACCTAATGTATCTTGTGGTTGCGTTACCAGCATAGCTTATAGTCCCTAAACTATGTGCTTCACAAGGTTTCTACTATAATGGTCTCATATTCGTTCCAAGTGATACTTTTTTGTTTTGTTTTGTTTTTGTGATCCACCTGTTGTACACTATATTGCTCAAACCCTAAATTAGCAAGTCTATACGATACAGTATATCGGACGCAATAAGAAATCTTGTTAAAGTTCATTTAAGTACAACCAACGTATAACACTGTTATAAGTGCATGCATTCTGTTTATGTGTAACTTCCGGGTACTTTAATTCTTATTTCATCGCAATTGTCAACTGACGGCATTAGAAACGTGAAGCTCTTTTTTGGAAATATTCAAAATAAAGACAGGGTGAAAAGATGTAACATGGTTTTCTTCTTTATTAAATAGGTGGAACATGTTATGCCCATTTCTTTTTACTCTCTCTCTCTCTCTCATTAAGTAATGAAGTTATAACCAATAGTTCGTGTAAAGTATATCAATTCGTTTCAAAGTATATAAAATATAGATACAACAGTTGAATTCGTTTGAAAGTATATACAATATAGATACAACAGTTAAATTCGTTTGAAAGTATATAAACAATATAGCTACAAAAGTTCAAGTCGTTTGAAAGTATATAAAATAGATACAACAGTTAAATTCGTTGAAAGTATATAAAATAAAGATACAACAGTTAAATTCGTTGCAAGTATATAAAATAAAGATACAACAGTTAAATTCATTTGAAAGTATATACACTATAGATACAACAGTTCAAGTCATTTAAAAGTATATTAAAATAGATACAAAAGTTACATTCTTTTCAAAGTATATACAATATAGATACAACAGTTAAATTTGTTTGTTCCTATGTTGGTAAACATACAAATTGATTCAATTTGAAATAATACATCAACCGATGCACATATCATGTATAATGCCATTAGTAGTAAAGTGTAATAAATGGAAATAAAGTGAAGAGATATCGAAACCTTTTCTTCATGTACCTTTGTGTAACTATGGGAACTATAACACGGTCGTACCGTAAAGTTAGCTATCCATGTACCAGACTGTAAGTTTACAAAACATATTTAGATAACATAGACAAACCTTATAACATTCTAACAAGCAATGTGTAGAACATTTGTTTAAATGTACAATTTACAATGTAGCTATGAATACAATTCTCCGCTCAACCTGCATGAGCATCATTCAGGTTGGTCACTACTGGTTACTGATGGTCGCATTTCTACATAATCTTCAACTGTTTGAGACCGTGGGACTTCATATTCACCAGGTGAAGAAGATGGGACCTGATGATAAACATCATCGGTAAAGCTTAAAGTCCCGGCTGAGTAAGTGTCAATGTCTCTGACGGTCGGTGTAATTCCAAGCGCGTTATTAGCGGTGTCGTATCTGTGAAGACTTTTGTAGAGATGATCGTTGTTTCTCTGTACACCAACAGAATCGAACACTGCCTCTTCAGTTCGTCTCCGAACTCCTGCCTCCAGTGATGGCATACTTTCATCTTTCGGTTTCCTCATTCTATTTGCAACTTTATGGATCACATACACAACAGCAATGAAAAGTATTTGTCCAACAACTATCGCTACTATCAAAATAACAATAATCAAAGAATTAGACTTTGACGATGCGCTACCTCCAAACTCGACAGTTTGTGAATCGGGAAAGATCGTCGTCAAATTTCCAAAGTCTTCTTCTTCTTCTGTAGTGTTCACGTTAAACGTTGACTGTGTGGTAAGGTTAATAACTCTTATAACGGCAGTAGCAGAAGAAATCCCATCAGAATTACGAGCAACACAACGGACGGAAACACCATTATCCTCAAATAATATATTGCTTATCATTAAAACACGTCCCTCTGCTGCTATTTTCAATCTACGATTATCCAAGTTAACGGGATGATTAGCAAAGAACCACGAAAATTCAAATTCAGTAATTGATCCACTGGAGGGTATGCATGTGAAGTTCACTGCGCTACCAACGAAACCTCGAAAAAGAGCTGGTTCTATATTGATCTCCGGTGGTGGTCGGAAAGGAACGATCGAACATGACCTACTCTGGGTAAATGTTGGATGAGATGACGAGCACGTAAATTCAATGCCATTGTGTCCACCTTCGACGGTGAACGTGTATGTCAACACAGACGAAGATAAAGGTCCAGCTACCACTGCATGTCTGTTCTGGAACCAAGTCAAATGTGGAGGAGGAACACCTCCTTCAGATGAACAGGAAATGGTGACAACTTGACCCACCTTGATATTTTCTCGAGGATGTGACGTACAAATTGGAGACTGTGGGTGTTGTCTAACCATCAGGTTAACCGTTTTGAATTCTGTTACTTTTCCCGGTACGGGTCCGATCACACAATGATACTGTCCCGCATCCTGAGTGTTCACGTTAGCAATACGCAAGTTGTAGAAACCCAGGTGATGATTACCAACTACGGTGAAACGAGGATTAACTGCCTCTGGATAGAAATAACGACTCTGAGCAACACTCCACCAATAAACGGAGAAGGATCCTCTGTTTTGTACTTGACATTGAAGTGTTGCAGTCTGTCCACTGTTTACCGTGACGTCAGGAGGATCTCTTGCAAACCCAATGGACGTCACAAGACGCACCGTGAAGATGAAGAACACTCCTGTCAAAAATAGTCTCATTTTGGCGCAAACAACTAAGCGATCTGAAGAAAGTCACTGAAACCAGATTCTTTGCAATGAATAAATTTCAAACTAGGACACTATCGGTGAACGTGATAGCTCTGTTCATCAAATGTGATATCCACTTGTTCTTATGCAGTTACAAAAAGACAGGCCGTGTGCAAAATCTGATCCTTGGTATTATGATTCACTAATTCACTACTGACTTGCAAATTTAAGTCCTTGTTTGTACAAAGCAATAACAGCGAACACCTAGCGACGAATTTCCTGACATAGTCGTCATTGAGTTGACCTAGTCTGGACTTAATCGTTTTGACGTCAGTAATTGTCCTTCTCTTCACCCTTTGAAGGGGTCACTCTTACCACCGATAAGCAATTAATTTGTCATTAAATAAGGTGGATTGTTTTCATTATTATAACCTTGTTTTTGTGATGTAGATTCAATTTAAACACTTTGGCGCACATATTTGTCACCCACAATAGGGAACTTTATTTAGATATTTGGTTTATTTGGTATATCTGGTTGTAGTTTTCTATATCTCCATCTGTTGTTCTGTTTTATTTCCTTTAGTTTCCCAATTCTGAAGGGGTTGTGCTTCTTCAAGAATATTACTTCTCTGAATATACGAGTACAGACCCATAAGAACCAATGTGAGCAGGCAAGGTGAAATGAGCACAAGTACGAAAGTGTGAGTGTAAACCACCAACGATCGATGGACATAGTCACCCTTCCTCCTATACGCCAGAATTATGGGGTACACAAGGTATTTAACTTAAGCTCCCTGATTCCTTACTATAGGAGTATATACAACTCTTGTACTCCACGTTTGGTGTTGACCTGAAAGGCCCACAGATCTACCAATAGATTTATTGGACTTAAATGTCAGAACAAGGAACGAAAATGTCAAATGATTTTAGCATTCCTTGTGCACCCTAGCGCTACAATTCACCGATTGCCTTGGTATTTTATTTCAGCCGAAAATCAATTCTTTCCGATATAAATATGTACCTTTACGAGTAGAACGTTGCAAATCATTGTCACTGTTAGCTGGATCAATAATGTTGCACATTACAGATATTGGCTATTATCGATATTTTCGATACATATTACAAAAAAAAACCAAATACCTCAAATTAGTTCTTTGTGTCATCTAAAGCATTTTATGTAGGTATAATGGTATATTTAGTTACGGCATGCATCATACAGACATACTGTAGTAATCAAAGATGTGCATCAGTGAAGATCATTCACCTATAACTGCTGAAGAGGCATTGCAATTGTTAACAAATGTAAAGGTTGCTTGACAGGGCCCCTTCCATATTGGGGGAAAGATAAGTCGTACCACTGTATCCGTATACCGTGATGTGTTTGTGAAGAGACTTTGATGGGAATACCACAAAGTTTGAATTTCATTTCTTCTTGGTAGCCTCTAATGAATATTTGAGGTTGCCTCCCCTTAAACTTAGCCTAATACATTAAACAGCTCAGGTACAGGGATATTGTCCTTGGCTAAAATGTAGGCTTGGAAATTGGTGGACTCCCTATATTAGTTATTAACAGGATTATTTATGTTATTGTTATTAGGAACTGCAGAGACACCTTGTAAAGTGGAGCCAGATTATCTTTAAGAGTGTAATAACTGCACAAGACTTACTCTGGCTCATTAATAAGTCTTGGTGACTTTCAGGTTAAGAGCAACGTTACATTGAGGAGCTCTAAAATATCCTCGAAAAGCTCTAGGATTCTTTTGATGAGATTTTCCTCTAAATTAGTTTTTTTTTACATGATAAGCAGGAACAGTGACTTGCTGTTACTATAGTCAATGTTTATATCGATCTCCGTCAATAATATGCCAAGGCAAGAAATGATATCCATATTACCAAATTTGGACCACAAAATGACAATCTTCTAACTTACAATCTATGCTAAAGACTAACGTGAATTAGCATATAGTTGATGAATCAGCCGGCACAACTTCTGAGAATTTCCACGGTGACGACAATTGACACAGGAAATGACATAAGCCCTGCTTCGGCTAGGGCTAGGTCAACTGACAGTCACTCGAGTCAACTACTGCAGGTCTGATAATTTCCTGACTTTCATAATGCTAGTTGTATTGTAGCTGATAGTGGTTGCAAGACCAAGGCATCAAAAATATATAACGGTTTACGAGCGACGATACTAGCGAGTACTACACAGTCACTGCGGCATCTTTTCACTGCAATATTGTTTATTTTATGACTATATGCAGTAAACAATTGTAATAAATAGTTAAATAAATTAAACATGTATTTCGTCCCTAATCGGTAAATTTAACGGACAATTAATTATTAAGTTATCTTTCTTTGAATCAGTTTATAGTCGACAACCTGCAGCTTTGTCAGTCAGGCTTAGTTTTACAATACCGTGCTGATATCTCCCAATATCTGTCTTCAATATATGTTTTACTGTATACTTATGCATCCTTTAAGCGATGTTCCGATAAGTCGATTTAAAACTATTTATTTGAGTTAAAATGTCCCTGGTGGGTATTGAAGATTGTTTTTAGTAGGAATTCTGGTTACTTAGAAATATATTTATTTCATTTGAAGGATGAATAAAAGACATATTTTATTTGACTTGTGTATTTTGAAGTTCTAAATGTAAACGTCTATAATATCGTTAAATCGATTTGAAGATATATAGGAAATCGTTCTCTGTATTGGGAATTGTCAAAGCAAACATCACTAGACACTTCTAAATGACTACCCCTTTAACACTTCCTCAATCGTTATAACAGCAGATAAATTCAAATCGAATGTTGAGGATATCTTCAGATCAATCTAACGATAATTTTTAAAGAAGCGATCAGTGTTAGCGGACACACTGCTAGAGATTGTTTCAATAAATTAGGGCTAGTCAGCAATCAGTGATAAATGACCTTTCTTTTGCAATTCCCACAGACTGTTTGTTTGTTAGCGTTAGAGATATTCAAAGGACTTTAAACTTTCAGTCATAAGAAATGAAAGTTGACTGGTCAAGCTAAACCTTCAATGTTATAAAATTGTACTCTCGAACATTTATCGGATAGGCCAACATCATTTATAGCAAGTTAAAACAAACTTAAATTGAATTAATGCTATTTTTTGTGTCATAATAAAGCAAATAAGGCTGACAATGCTAATTATTGCAGAGCTAACTGGACAGATTGTTGGTTTACTTACATATCCAGTACAATAATGAGGACATACTGTTAGTTTACTAACATATTCAGTACAATAATTCAGGACATACTGTTGGTTTACTAACATATCCAGTACAATAATGCGGGACAAACTGTTGGTTTACCAATACATCCAGTACAATAATTCAGGACATATTTTTGGTTTACCTTCATATCCAGTACAATAATGCATGACATACGGTACTGTTGGTTTACTAACATATCCAGTACAATAACGCATGGCGGACTGTTGGTTTATTAACATATTCAGTACAATAATGCGGGACATACTTTTGGTTTACTAACATATCCAGTACCATAATGCAGGTACAATGATCAGTTTTTTGAATCCTCTGCTTATAATTACGGAGCTTTTAAGGTGACATCCAGTTTTTGATTTACTAAGATAAATGCCTCGATATTTTTAATACTCACTAATTAAGATTTGAAGATTTTTTTCCTGATATATCCATATCTGAATGATAACTTACATTTAGAATATTTTTCTTCGTTTGCCAGTGTATTACGCCGATATATAGATTTAAATATGAAGATCTTAATATTTCATCCTAATTGAGTGCGCTCTTGAAATTCGCGAAATGTTTCTTCTTTCTCAACCAGTGTACCTCAAGTTGAGTACAGTAGGGGTTGCAACGGACGAGTGAATGTCGTTCAGGTAATTTTGGATTTTTTTTTCGGAAAGGGTTACTTTGGGTATCCCCCCCCCCCCCTTTTCGTATTTTGTTTTATTGCTTTATTAGCCGTACGTTTTTTAACTGTTCTGAGAATGAAACAAAAATCATCAAAAAACGAGTTATATTTTAAAACTTTTGAAGATATTTCCTCTTCTTCTTCACGTCTTTTTAAAATATTTTTCTTGCGACTATCCAAACGTTTTTGGCGACCCTTAAAGGGTCAGGACCCCCACATTGAATATTGTTATATGCTTTTATATTAATTTGGGGCAACTACACAGTAAATGTCCATTTATAAATGATCCAAGTATTCCTCCTTGAGAAATAGTGTTTACAAGCAAACTGACGCGTCACATAAACTTGTTACTTTCAAACTGAGGACCCCATTGTTTTATCATTGTTCGAATGCAAGTGCTCTAATCTTAACCATATACCTAAATAATAATAATAATCAGCAATTATTTTTACGACGCTAACGTGACCACAAATGTGGAAGGGCTTATGGATTACAACTTACACGTCGGGTGGCTTCCAATTCAACATTTTAACTAAATTTGGGATCTTTGCAATTTTGAAAGTCATTTCATATGGGAAAACGGTAGATTGCTCTTGGATGAAAAACCCACCTTACTATGACCCGGCCGGGAATCGAACCCCGAACCTTCCGATTGCTAAGCCTCATTGCTTCATTTATTTCTCATATGTTAGTACAGGATTAATACAAAAATTGTTATATATTGTATAGTTGCGAAATGAGGGGGTGGGGGGAGGTTGTTACACCGAACCCTCTTTGTCAGGGTTTCTGATCCAGTCTATAGGTAATATTTAACATCAAGATGTGCAGAAACCATGACGACCATTTTCTCATGAAGTTTATTGTGAGCATACTAGTAACTTTAACTTTGAACTATTATCGAAAGCAAGGCGCAAATATCGAAAATGCAACAAACCTGTATTCCCACTGAGACTGCCCAGTTTATTCATTCTGTAGTTGTTGCTTTCAGATTCTATTCGAAACTGGATATTTAGCATATTTAGCCGATCCATTAGAAGTAGTGATGTCAAAGCGAAGCTTGTAGTTACTCTGGTTCGTCAAGTAATGACGCTTTTCATTTCCTAGCCATAAATACCTGCTGTCACCAAACACTTCTTTGTATACGCACTCCAGTTTTGATAAAACATAATAGAGTAATCGATACGACGTTGAAACACCTGACAATATAGCGGATAAAGGAAACATGAAAGAAAGATAATTATGTGAGTAGTTGAAACATGCTAACAGACGAACTTAACTGAAGAAATACATATTTAAATATATATTTATAGAATAATATTTCAGTATGACATGTATCAGTATGCAGCATCCGTATCTGGTATGCTAATTGCGACTTCAACGAAAGCATGTAATTTAAATAAAAGTGAACATTAATGTATAACTAAAGTGATTTCATATATTATCACATGACATTAGTACTGCGCGTTAAATGCTACGTGCCTTACAAAGAGTCGTGCTTTGTAGTTCAGTGGTCATTGCAGTAGTTCCTTTGTTTCTTGCATTGTCTTACCTAGAAAAAAAAGGATAGGAAGGATGTTTATGGACAATTTTGTATTAATATTAATGCTGTTAAGTGCGTTCAATAAATGGAAATATGATTGTGTTGAATAAAGCCCTCTTTCTGGTTATTTTTCACTGCAGTTTGGACTATAGACATACATATCTTGTTTCGCAAGAAAGTGATATAAATATGGTGGAAAATACGAATATCATTAACAACAAAATTAAATTAACAGCTAAATTGTTAACGTATTTCCTTTCAACCAGATTATAATATGTCCGTGTATCATAGTTTACTAATCTAGTGGTCTTTATCGCCATGATGTTATCTTAACAGACCAAAATGAAGATAAGCGGATGTTTAAAAAGGCTGTCCTTATACACATAATGTTGCTGATAATGCGAAAATTGTAACAATAAACAAAACAAAACAAAACGAGACTTCAAAACACATAAATTAAGTCATTGGTATCAGTTCTCGTACTGGAAACCCGAGTCAATATATGTTTTTTTTACATGTTACAATATGAGGATACTTTTCTCGGTATGATGGCCAGTTTTGTGGTATAACTTTAGATAACTAATCCATTTGTCAGTTCTGTGACATTGTTTTCCTGGTAAAAATATCTAGAACTAGACTACAGCTCTGACATTAAGTATTTCGTAATCAGTCAGTCCATTTCAAATAATGTACTGTGTAACGACTGCGCAAACTTAACCAAGACATGACGTTAGGGAATATTTTAAGTCTTCAAACATTTGAAAAATAAAGCAAACGGTTGTTTTTTTAACGACATTTGTTGATATTATCTTTGGATGACTGGTGTATACATTCTCCCGTATATAGCGACATGACCACCGACCCCTAACCGCAGATGAATCGATTTATTGGATAGTCTGCCTAACTTGATACGCGATAACAGTTAGCCTAAAGTTAGACTTAGCCTTGAGTCTGAACTAAAGTTCCGTATAAGTCTACGATTAAAAGAAGTCAACTTTACACTTTAACAAATCCAAATATCGTACGCGAACTACAGTGTACTCTGTATTATATATATTATAGATCAAAGGGTGATGAAACACTCAAACTCGGCCATTAAGTAACATAGGATTGTCATATATCAACAGCTCTAGGAAATGTTAACACAGCATATATCTATATACCACGCGGTGAGACTATAATATCACAACTCCTAATAGACGTACAGATGTTAGTAAAAAAATATAGATAGGCCCATCGATAGTTTATATTTTCCAGTCAACTTACTGTTATCTAGACCGCGATATATGTAGGGAGGGGTAATTATGTAATTATTCAAGCAGCTCAAAGCCCAATAAGAGTGAATTAATCTCGAAGAATCCTTGCTCGAAATTTGCAAGAATTGGTGAAAGCTGCCTTTCTCACGCTGCTCTTATTTCACAAGGTTGACAATATAAGCCATTAGCAAAACTTCAAAACTGCTGCAGTTTGTCTGAGAATGATGTGATATAGAAAAGTGGAATTCTACATAGTTAACCAAACAGAAACAAACTTAGAATAGAACAGAATGTACTCTATGTATGAAGGCCCAAACCCATCGACCAATACAGACTGACAACTCCACGGGAGACTTAAAAAGTCTAAACATATTATTTTTTTGTTGATGATAAAATATGACAAAATAGATATTTCCGGCTTCCGTCGTATCGATGATGATTAGTGCCAAATTAAAAAGCTGAACCAATTGATTTCTCTTCATTGTGTTCTAAGTGTAAGCATTGTTATGGCTCTGAATAGAGAGACTGGTTAATTATGTACCTGACTGTAGATATATTAATGATAACATTGATTGAAGCAAATCATTAAAAAGAAAATTGACTGGGAAGTTTAATGACAATTTTTCAATGAGCATCATTTTTTTCTTTGCACTTTCAAGTTCATTCTTAATAAACAAATATCAGTATACCAATATAATGTAGATAGAAAATTGGTTCAAAATGTTGGTTATAAGCCTTGGAAATCAAGATTTATCAATTTCAATTCAATGTTTGAATATGCAAATATGTCAAATGACATGTATTAATGAAGTAGTGCAATGAGTATTTTACCTAACACAGTAACTGTGGATATATATCTCTACCTTTAGTTTTCTCTATAGTTTCAGTCTTCATAAATGTCATTTAATTATGCTAACGTTTGTGCTATTTGCATAAATTATGCCTTATTTTTTGACGGCGGGGTATATTGTGGGGTAGGTTGCTATGAGTAACTTCTAGTTAATTGGTTAAAATAATCACGTGTGATTAGCCTTTCGTGTAGGAATGGTAGTAAGCACAACTACCTTCTTTGATGTCCAAGTGACGTTTTCAGAATTGTCTTTATTAAATATCTTTACAGAAATGAATCGAATTTTTAAACAAACAATAAGTATTTATGAAAATAATCTATACTTGATATTTGGAATTGCCAAAAGTTTTAAAGATCTTATTTTGTTCAGATCGCTGCATTAAGTTAGTAATATTTTGTAGACCTCTATGAAGATACAACGAGAAAAAAAAACTAAATTTGATACTTTTTCACTAACACAACAATGTAGTATTTTTGACATAATCAATAACCTACTGTCACGAACGAGTTGCTGTAACTAGTAACTAGTCTCATTTAGCATATAAGGTACATATTTCGACTGAATAACAGAACCTTTCGCCTTACAAGACATGTTGCGAGTTCTGATGGTAACACTGTCGATTATCAATATTATTTTATGTATGGAAAGAATTACATTGAAAGGTTCAACATAAAATATGATGTTGTGAAAGTTACGTCATTCTATGTTCAACAAGATTCAAATGGAAGTAAGAACCAGTAAAAGGTTCATATGTCGGTACTCCCTGTGGTTATCTTGGTAGTCCCCATAACTACAGTTTGGTAACAGCCGTGCTGTTTTTCCCCTGTTCTCTCATGTCGTGTGCTTTAATTAGCTTTGTCTGAAGTACTCTGGTCTTCAGTCTGTTTAGCAACAACAACAAGTCACCAAGCGGATGTGTACTATACATTTAAAGTATAGAATTAAATATATGCTAGTTATATTGCTATTGTTCTGTCACAGTACTACAAATACTATATGTGTTATTTTAAATTCACGTATCACCTCTGTAAATTGAGTAGCATACCTATAAGGTATGATATAGGGTCGATAATCGTGTGACACCAGTCATGGTTACATTTTCCAGGAATGACAATCGAACCCAGGAGGTTCAATACGTTATCCAGTGTCCGAACAGCTATAACACGGTTAATGCACACGTTCATCATAACACCATGTCTCCTTAGTCACTTTTCTAGGTATTCTGTTTTTTCGCATGGACCTTGACCAGTGGAGAACGAGAAACGTGCACACCGCCGTGTTGAATGCGATAGACGTAAACAAATCACCAGTCGTCCCACCATCTCCATAGTTACCTTACCAATGGTCATTTGCAGCTTATACGCTAATTAATGGAGAGATAGCAGCTTCCTACATCATGTCTCACGCAATATCTCAGTTTTATTGAGCCTAACGCATTCGTCATTACGACAATTGCCGAAAACAATTCAGACCGAGCTGTTACACTGATTTGATATTTACTGTGATAGCTATGTCTATAAATTGCTCTTTGTCTGTCCAAGAGAAAGAACTTCATTTATTCATCATTGAAGAACTTTATGACAACGATATGTTTACTTTATCTCAATTGTGTACAATAGACTTTACCGGTGAAGCGTCTGTTTTACATTTTTTTTTTACAGTATTCTTTGAAAAATATTATGAGCTTACATTATGGAAAAAAAGGAAAAATTTGATATACATCTCAGAGCCAATGTATGGACAATTTGTCTTTAATTAAAGGGAATATAGAACACTTACCAATCTTACACGTACATATATTTATAACTAAATGTTGGAAAGGAAATGTTGCGTGGGTTGGCTTCTCTTCATTATTGGAAGATAGTGAACATCCTAAAGCCTTAAGTCATTATGTATAATATAGAGAGATAAATAGATCGATAGATCGATAGATCAATATATCGATAGATCGATGGATCGATGGATCAATGGATGAACGGATGGACGGATGGACGGATGGACGGATGGACGGATGGACGGATGGACGGATGGACGGATGGACGGATGGACGAATGGACGGATGACGGATGGACGGATGGACGGATGGACGGATGGACGGATGGACGGATGGACGGATGGACGGATAGAAGGATAGACAGATAGACATATAGACAGATAGACAGATAGACAGATAGACAGATAGACAGATAGACAGATAGCAGTTAGACATATAGACAGATAGACAGATAGACAGTGATATTTTAATGTTTAGAATGGAACGTCGTACTATTTTAGACAATGTAGATTGAAACTACTCACTTAGTACTCTAAAGCCATATGCAGTTTATAGTATATCAACTTAAATAGGCATCAGTCTGTTGAATATTAGTTAATATTATAAACAGGTTTCTTTGATGTCATTTCTCCTTTATTCACAGTGTTGACAATTCTGGTTTCTCCTAGCAACCTACGATATATATCCTTTTCATTAATCTTCTATTTTGCTTTCATAATGGCGTCTTGTTTGAACTTTTCTAGGAACTGTCGATGTTGTGTTTGTTTGTAATATTCCTTCCAGTTTTTATCATCTCCTCCTTTTCATGGATTTATTTTATATGCATTATGTACGGCTCATATGCAAACAATGCATTAACAATGAGGGAATCAACTAATAGTTTCAATTAATACGAAACATAGATTTGTTGGCCATAAGGTTATTTCAATATGTACGAAAATACGACTGTACACAATCCGGATGAATATAGTAGCCATCTCCAACTTTCAATGAATAAAGCAGCGCTGTATTAAAAAAAAATGATTGTGATCATATCAAGTTTAATTTATAATTTATAATTTGTTCATATCAAAGTAACACAGGAAGGAGCAAAGATTAAAGATATAGATTGTCAGATTGGAGAAAAGATCTATGTCTGCTCTTCTCAGGTCTAATAGTTTGCAACACATATCTTGATGAAATTTGATGTCCCCGACTGCGTTCCCCTTCGATCACCCCTCCCCCTCTCCCCCTCTCCCCACGGAAAGGACTGTTACCTGACTGCCTAGGCGGTTGCTCGATCACTTTGGTATATCATGAACAACGGTTTCAAATTCCATATTAGTGACATTCTAGTCAGGATAAGTTAACGATCTACAGCCAAATATGTATTTATTCAAATCAGGTAAATTCAATTATACAATATATTGACCATTCTTGGACTTGTGTTTTTCTCGAATGGTGAATGTACGATTTCGAGTCCTTCACAACCTCGTGCAAGTCAGTGAATAATGAACTCGCGATTAAAGTTGACATTTAGTAATATGAATAACTAAATAAGAAAAATATCCTATAAACGACGAGAATACGGATGGATTAAACCTGGAAACAACTCTGAGGTAGCATGCTCCATACAAATACACTAGTTGACTTACTGTACATACTAAATCGCCAATAACTTTCTAGGTCTCTAAGTCCTGTGATATGTCGTTTCACATGTGACGTATCATCATTGTTTAAGACACTTAGGTCACTAATTTTCCGTTTGTTGCCACTTTAGTAAATGTAAGACAGAATTAAATATTAATTCTTCCAAGTCAGAGCTTTGAAAGGTATTTCAACTTGTTTGTTTTAACCACCTGATTCACACAGAGGATACAGTTACTACTGTAAATCCAATTCGATGCATTTGTTGGGATTACAGATGTCCTTAGTTCTTACTGTAAACCTAATATCACATCCTACCGATTGAATAGATTTATCGACACGATCCAGCTTTTAATGTGGTACAAAACTTTAAGATGGATAATAGTTACTGTAATCTATGTGTGAATCGGTTGTTTTAAATTGAATTAAGTTCATACACGTACGTTCTCAAAGAATACGTCTATTCCATCAGAAGCCAGATTGTATCTGGAGTCACTATTAGTCACTCGTAGTTGTAGGCAGGGACGTAGCCAGGGGGAGCAGTGGGAGCAACTGCTCCTCCCTTTCAGTGTCGAAAAAATGTTAAAAACTGTTTTTCTATTTTTTTTTCCATGGTATTTTGTCAGTGCTCTTTTGATCTTGTATACTAGTCAGCTCCGTTGACTCAATTATAATCGTAGTAACACTCAGGCCTACTGATTCAGCTACTTAGTTTGGCAGATGCAATTACCTAAATTTAGCCTATAGCCTATTACAACCTACAGTTGGCCACTGCGTAATAAAATACATATAGCCTACCTAACTGCACTCGATGGAGAGTCACGAACCGTATGCACAACGACGACGACAACGTGCGTTTTCATCCTTTCTATGATTTGTCATAAGTTGTTGCACGAACAGCATGTTGTGAAGCTTATCTAGCAATCGTACGTGATACGCGCTTTCTATAAATAATTATTACAGTGTTTTTTCTCTTAGCAAATTATCAACTTCTCTTAAATCTACTCTATTGTGGTTGGTACTAAGTACTTTGTAAACTTGGGTTGCCTCAAATTGTCCAGATGTTAACATTCATACATTAGTCTTCCTTAGTAAGGCAATTTTAAAGATAGCAAACTTTAGCCTATAGCTCTGATCAAAGTTCAAAAATACAATATTTTGATCATCAATTTAATAATTGTTATACTTTTATTTAAAGGTAGTGTGTTACATCCACTGGGGCGGAATATTTGAACGAGAATCATTCATTTGGACTCGGGTGTTACACACAAGCTAACATACTTAGCCTAAGCATATGTTCTGACTCTGCATTGTTTTAATCATTACCAGATGTATTTGAATTTGCAACATTCTATGAGTGCCACTCCATTTTAATATGTGCCGGTAAATCTACATGAAGGGCACTAGGTCTATGTTATACAATGCAGGACGCATAATTATGCGTAATGAATTGATGCATTTTTACTTCTCTCTAAACATTAAAAACCGTATAATCTGATCATAATGATGTTAAATTCTGCTACAAAATATGGAAGTTTATATTGTCTATCAGTGAAGTTCGTCAAATGTATTAAAGTCCAGACATTGGACAATAAACAAGACTCATCGTACTGGAAAAATTGTAAAAGAGCACTTTGTTTTTCTTTCTGATATAATATCGAAAAGAACAAAGAATTCAAACAGGAAACAAATCTGCTGATAATATGATATCTTATGATAATGATGAAACTGGCAAAACATTGCACTAGATCGCATATAAGGACCTTCAATTGTTCAAAAATTTATCAATTAGATAGATCCCAAGATAGGTCAATATATGGTTGTTCATGAAAAACATTTTCCTAAATTGGATATGCCAGAGTTATCGAGAAACCAGCCAGCCAATCAGGTAATAGCCTTTTCCTGGGAAAGCAGTCGGGGATATCAAATTTCATTAAGTTATGTGATGCAAACTATTATACCTTGGGATAGCAGACATGGCTCTTTTCTCAAATTTCACAATCTGTATCTTTAATCGCTCCTCCTACCTGCGTTTTTGTAATTTGAGCAAAACTAATATAAATCCCACTATATATGGTCACAATCGTTCCTGTCAAGACAGCGCGGTTTTATTCATTGGCAGTTTGAATTACTACTCATCCTTGAGTAAAGTCGTATTTCATAACATATTTAAATTACTTTATTGGCAAGGCCAGTCAGCATGAAAGAGAAAAAAACTTTTTTTTTGCATTTCTGTCACCAAAGTTGCAAATCTTTTTGGTTGCTATTTTGCCTCACAGGTGCCATCTCCTGCGATCTGGGGGGTGCTGAAATCTCAAATTGTCTCTGTACGCTCCGCGCCAACCAAGGTGGCGCTCCGCTTAGATAGTAACCTCCGGCCCCCCGCCCACAAGAAAGAACAGCCCCTTCATGGCCCCCACTCAAAAAATCCTAGCTACGCCACTGCCTGTAAGGAAGGTCGTAATTACACTGTAGGCGTTTGTCACCTGTATCGAACAATACTAGTTCTGTTTTCGGTGACATATTTTGCCTTACTCTAGAGAT
>JAAAKB020295666.1:0-16468 GCA_010014835.2 Apostichopus leukothele
CAGGGGGGGGGGGGGATCCGCCCCCCCTGACTGTATGGACACTCCGCCACTGAGCACCAAGTATTTACCACTCAGTGTATATCTGTGCCAAATCTCCTTACTGCCTGTACTTTTGGGAATGAATCTGAGCTAAATTTGAAATTGAACAAACTTTTTAAGTCAAGTCGCATTCCAACACACATCCTTCTTTTCCTGTCACATTCACAACACATGTGCACAAGTTTTTGGCTGACACACCTTAGAATTAATAGCATTTCACAAACTTAAACATTGCCAGGTGCAAAAAAGAATTGGGCGGTGTTATCACCGACACGGACGTTAATTATGGGAATCAGCTGAAGGCTGATTGCTGTCATGACAAATATGCTTCGTCAAGGATAAAGTTACTCTTTCAAATTACCCTTTTACTCTTGATTTCATCATCATAAGAAAAAAGAGTATTTTAAGCATCACTGACATGCACTAATATTAGAAAAAGTGAAACTTTAAAATAGACTCAAATAGTAGCTGTCTTAGGTAAAGGTAACAACAAGCCATGATCAAATAATTTTAGGTTGGTAGCTTTGATACAAAAGAAACTGTTATGGGTAACGTGTCAATGGACTGTCACTAACATTAACCATTACAGAAACAGGCCAAATTTTTATTGGCAGTCCGGTCGTGCGAGACGGACAAATTTCTGTTCCGACAAACAAAATTAGCTATGGAGGTCGTCCTGCGGACAACTACAGTAGTTATCTACATCAAACTATATACCCCCAAATAGTTAATATCATAAATTAGTATCATCCCTGAAGCTGGTGTTCTACTAAAAAACTTACACAACTCTCTAACAGTATACCTATTGGTCACTGTTTAATTTCATTACACTTTCTTAGACAAACCAAATTTACTGTTTGGACAACCAAAATGTAAGGCCTGATTATTACAATTTGTCCTGACATATAAATGCTATATTTGAGCAATTCCATGGTAACATTGTGATGCTTTGGAAGGAATGTTTACATTTCAAGTGCAAATAGAATGTATTGTATTGTATTTTTAGATCCTCCTGCAAGCAGGAACCTACGAGTTCCTTATAGTAGAGACAGTGTATAGGTTCACATCAAACTTTCATTACCGTTCAACTCTTAAATATTGCAACATTCATTTAGAAAGGAAAATATTTTCAAGGTTCCCTTAAATGCAGGAAATATGAATATTCATTTAAGAGGGGTAACAGCATGATGCTAAAAAATGTCATGGGCTTTTTCCTTGTTTATAAAATGCTAAAACTCTGTGAGCTTTAAGAACCTTTTGCTGTTTTAGCACTTTATATGCATTTATAAAGTATCTCAACTATACCATTCCAGTGAAAAAAAAAAAAAAAAAAAATTACAATTAATGATTAATATAATGTCTTACACAAATAAAAGTATGGTAACAGCGTGACGGTGACAGTGTGACCTAAGGCTTTATAACATGATACGGATATGTAAAGTAAAGAAGCTCATGTAACACAGATGAAGTATTAATGTTACAAGTTGGAATTTGTACAGGACTAGACATCTGAATAACGTAGATTGTCTTAATGTGAAATATTTGCATTGGTGTGGAAACTTGTGTTGTTAAACAAAGATATGCTTAGAAATGTTGCCATCTTGTGCCATATGTCTTGTAAACTCAGAAATAAAAATTTCTCATGGTGATGCAGAAAAGTAATTTTGACCTTAAAATTATATAGAGCCTAGGCACAAATGTTATATAATTGATCACTGTGGGTCACAAATGACAAATGTAATTTTAATTGGTATAGTTTATTAACTATGAAGAAAAATAAATTCTCATCGGTGCATGGGTGTTACAGGCCTGTGAGAGTATGGTTTGTATAACAAGTATTAATTTATTTCTATTTGTACATTTCCCAAAAGTTTACTATTATTTGCTGACAGTTTGTAAAATAAGCTTGATATTAACAGTATAATTATTTTTCAATTTTAATGATTTTAATTTATTCAGTGTGTAAACATCAACATTTTTTAAAAACAAATATGATATCTGAAAACCTCACACTTTAAGCTTGAATTTGAAATAAAATTTGTTTACATAGGACACTTTTGAAAATAGGATGGTCATGTCCACCTTTGTGTGGAATTGTCCATTAGTAAAATAGCTACCACACCACTTATTTATAGAGATGCTTTGCTCTTAAGTACAATAAGTACCACTACAACAACTAATAGAGGTGAATGCCACTACAATAACATGTTATGCTGACTGCCACTACGTTATTAGTATAGGACAATGCTAATAAATTAATATGTTTAATGGTGACTGCCACTACATTATTTAATATAGGAGAATATGGGGACTGCCACTACATTTTAAACTAATCTAGGTGAATGCCACTACAATAACATATTATGCTGACTGCCACTACATTAACTAGTATAGGACAATACTCATAAATTAACATGTTATGGTGACTGCCACTACAGTAACTAATATAGGTGGATGCCACCACAATAACATATTAATGCTGACTGCCACTACATTAACTAGTAAAGGACAATGCCACTAAGTTAACATGTTATGGTGACTGCCACTACATTAACTTATATAGGTGAATGCCACAAACAATAACATATTTTGCTGACTGCCACTACATTAACTAGTATAGGGCAATGCTAATAAATTAACATGTTATGGTGACTGCCACTACATTAACTAATATAGGTGGATGCCACTCCAATTACATATTATGCTGACTGCCACTACATTATTAGTATAGGACAATGCTCATAAATTAACATGTATGTGCTGTATGTATGTATGTATGTATTTTAGATCCTCCTGCAAGCAGGAACTCGCGACATGTTATGGTGACTGCCACTACATTAACTAATACAGGTGAATATGCTGACTGCCACTACATTAACTAGTATAGGTTGATGCCAATAGATTAATATGTTAATGTTTTGTCATTTCCCAGAGACTTTCCACTCTGCATGCATTCACAATGTATGTGACCAGCACTTAGCTCACTCAGAAAGCTGTGTATAGCCATCTGAACATTAATGTTACTGTACACTGCCCTGGGGCAAGAGATCAATAAGGGGAACCAGCGCAAATATGAGATCAAGAATAAAGACCTTCTCATAAGCACATGAAAGTATTCTACAAAAAGGGAGGAGGGGGAGGGGTGCCTGAATTGTTAAATAATCAAGCTCTAAGTAAAATTAAATTCTGTTATTCCAATTGCTTACATTCTACATTCCCCACCTCCCACAAACATACTTTCCTCTCCCTCCCCCCTCCCTGCCTTTTTCTATCTACTGTGACTCACACCACTCTTCTAGTTCCAGTCAAGTACTTCATACCACCGGAAAGCTCTGTGGTCTTGGACATTCTGACTCTCCAATATTAAACTGGTCTTGGTCTTCAATATTAAACACAGCATACGATGAAAATCATGTTAATCTTTTTTCACTTTGGCCTGTTCAAACTTTGAATGTTATTATATAGATTCTTCACGACATGCAGTACGTTTTCAACCTCTATGGGGGGCTATCAAGGCTTCCTTGTTGTTTCAAGTATGAGACTTCCAGCTTGTATAAATCTAAAACTGAATTAACAAGCAAAGTCTGCAGTTTTTAAATGTCGTCCATTCTTCACAAATGATGTGTATTGATGTAGTGTTGATTTGTGAAAAATGTTTAGTTCTTAAAATATACAAAAAGGTTACATGTTTATAGTACGTCTGTAACCTGATCTAAGAATATGAACACAAAACCAAAGGGAAACCAAATTTAAAGACCGTATACTGTATCTTCTTGTGGCATCTCATTTTGGACAATGGTAGCCCACTTCACTGTCAATACTCAGCTTATTACACACGTTTCGAACTCGGTAGTATTTTTGGAACCAGGTAACAGCCATGGCCGGCAGGTACGTACCCAGTTAGTCGATGCCAACACTAATATCTGCTATAATGGTCATGCACAGGTTGTTGTTCATTGGTTTCTGTGCCTACACACAAACACATTTACACTGATGGGCATTCTGAGACACTCCATAATAAAGACCTTAAAAGCTAATCAATTATACCCATTAATTATGAATGTAAGAGACTGACTTCGGTCAGTTTGCGGCTTTGATAAGCCAATGAGGCTTCTTCACGAGTTCCTGCTTGCAGGAGGATCTAAAATACATACATACATACCCATGCCTCTATTTATACACAAACATATGACATGATCATCTAAACCTCAAATGCTACATATTCATAATTTACTTCAAAGATAGCTCTATAATTTCAATCTGTAAGATACTCCCATTGGAGATGTAATGAGTACACTATCACTTACCTTACAATGTCCAGTACAACATATTTAAAACTTTTCCAAAAGACTTTTGTCTTTATTTTGTTCGCATTACACTGGTTCAGTTTAAATAGCTCCTACAGATAGTCACAGATCTATCCATTTAGAACTTCCTCATCAGTTTCTTCACTAGATCCCATTAAAGCATACAGTCATTTTGAAAGCAGCCTTACAATATAAAACTTTAACCCAAGGGCTGTCAACTGAATATAATCCTTTGTCCTTCTGACTCCAGAGTTAATATCCGAGGCCACCTCCCTAGAATCATATTCAATCTTCCATAACAAGGTCATTTTTTTTATTCCCTTGCAAATTGTAAACTTCTGCTTTTATCATTCACAGGAGTTTTGGTTTCTAACCCACCAGAGACCGTTGCCAAAATCTGGCATTTACAAGTCTGTGGTAAAGTTGAACAAAGAAGGATTTAGCAAATGCAAAGCAGGCAAAATGGAAAATATAAGAATGATCCTTGATTTTACAAATTATGAACGGCTATCAGGTTTAGGGGAAGGTAGGGCTATAGAACAAACAAATGAAAAACTTATATACAAGAATATGCAGCTTAGATACACCTTATCCATATTGCTGAACCCCCTGAGATTGATTTAGACAAGATCTACATGAATTGATGATTTCAAGTTTGGGAGGAATACTGTTGGGTTCCTTACCTTAACTCTGAGATGACATTGATATATATGAACTAGACACACTGCATTTGCCGCACCGCAAAATTACTGTCATGGAAGCCTTGTGCTTTGGTAGTAGATTTGCTTCAAGTAATTGCATTGTTAATTGTCATTGTGTTAATTACAAATCACACTGACAGTCACCCTGCCGATTGTTTCTTTAAAACGATGAAGATATGATTCGATCAACATGGGTCGCACTTGTGTACCACTCAGTAGTTCATTGTCTTCAGAGTTTGACGTAATGTGACTGTAGTTCCTTATACATACTAGCTTCCGCCTGGCCCCGGAGTAATGTGAAATTTAACCTGTTAACATAACTTAATAGTAGTGCCACAGTATTGGACACTGGGCTAGGGAGTCACACGTCAACAACACTAGTCTGCATAGCAAACACCCGGCCTAAGAATCCTTCAATTAACTTAAGATATATACAGTATCTGGTTCTCAGATATGTCCAAAATGATAGAATAACAAGTTATTACTTATTATTATTATGACCTATCTAGTTCTCAGATTTGTCCAGGATCATAGAATAACAAGTATTAACTAATGACTTAACTAGTTATGACCTATCTAGTTCATAGACTTGTATACGATAATAGAATAACAAGTATTAACTAATGACCCAACTAGTTATGAACTATCTAGTTCATAGACTTGTATACGATGATAGAATTACAAGTATTAACTAATGACCTAAGTAGTTATAACTTATCTAGTTCATAGACTTGTGTATGATGATAGAATTACAAGTATCAACTAATGACCTAAACTAGTTATAACTTATCTAGTTCATAGACTAGTTCTCAGATATGCCCAGGATTATTTGATTAAAAAGTGTTAACTACTGAACTATCTAGTTTCCAATCACATTGAATATGGGAACTATTAACGTAAACAAATTATCACAAATTAGTATCCCACTTAATTTTACAAACAACAAGAGTATATTTTGTCCCCCTGCATTATTACCACATCACTTTATAAAGGTTTCATGATATTGTAAGACTGCACTGGCAGTATTGCACCGAGGAATTAAGCACAATTCCAAAAATTGGATGAATCTCATTGCAGCTATTTCTACACTTTTACTACACTTATAAACTGTAGCACATATTAGTTAATACCACTCAAGACTTGCAGATAGGAGACGATAATGCATATTTTGACATTCAGAGCATATCAGTGATTCAGGCTATAGCCTAGAGCCTATATAGTATCCCGATGGATAAACTGGCATACAGCCTACCATGACTTGGAAAGGCTGTTCCTTATATATATATATCGTACACAGTGAAGGCCATGATACACTTTTAACCCTGTGATAACATGAATACAAAACTAACAAACTCACCAATAATCTGCTTTCAACCTTCAGCAACAAACAACAACAATTCCACTAATATGTAACCTGGTTTATAGAATGTCTATACAGTTACTGCAAACTACCAGCAATAAACTGGGTAACTCAGGTCACTTCCTCATAAGGAAGCCAAGTGATAACAATACCTAAACCATCAAAGCCATTCACACTTCTGGCTTTGTTAAAAAAAAAAAAAAAAAAAAAAAAAAAAAAAAAAAACCCAAAAAAAAAAAAATGGATAAGAACTCTACAAGCACTAAGCAAACAACAGACATATTGCATTTATAGGTTAACAAGCAAAGTGACAAAATCAAACAATAAAATCCAGGGTAAACTTTCTAGTGTTCCAAATTTTGTCTCAGGCTATAAAATAGTATGATTCCTGTGTGAAAAACTGCTATCTTTGGACTTGTATAGCATTTTGCATGGCATTTTGCGATGCGATGATACCGGATAAATTAATCCTCAGAATCCGGTCACCACAATAGTCAACTTCAATGAAAAACAACCGATGATCATGAACCGTGGATATACTCTCTCTCTTACTGCCTCAGACCTGATCAAACAAATGTAAATTGAAATCTTTGGGGTAGAAAATATATACCATCAACTAGAACTGGAATGAACATGACATACATTATGTGAATATTTCTTTAAAACTTTGATATGGCATTCAAGTTTTGTGCAGGAAGTAGTTTAAAAATTACTTTATCCTGTTAGAGATACATATGTCAGAATGTTTTAACCTTTATGTTTTAACACTTAAAGCAGCAAATGAGTTAATCTTCATTAATTTTGCTGTGCTATTTACAATTTAGTACAGTTTAATTCAAAATTTTGATATTTTCAAATAAGATTGTTGCTTTTGATTCATTTATTATAACTTTATCCTGTTAGAGATACATATGTCAGAAATCTCGCATTTAAAGAAACAGCACACCCATTACACAATGGGTAAGTTAATGCATACAGTTTCCACACATGTGGTTTCTACCTTTATTTTTTAACACTTAAAGCAGCAAATGAGTTAATCTTCATCAATTTTGCTATTTACAATTTAGTAAAGTTTCATTCAAAATTTTGATATTTTCAAATAAGATTGTTACTTTTGATTCATACCCTATGAAAAAGCGTGTGGATCACGCTGTGAACTTTGGATATTTCTATTCCACTAGCGATTGCGAGCGAGCAGTGAATTGAGTGAGATAGTTGAGAAACTCCATTTGGAATCGTAATTTATTGTTGAACGATCATATCTGTAACGTTTAGGATGGTCTGATTGTATACTGCTATGTCCCAAGTATTAGGCTAGGTTTCTATTTACTGTGTAACAGTGTTTAGTTAGGATATGTGTGAGTTTATGTTCTATTCAAGTTATCGTAAGTTACTCGTGACAATCTTGATTCGCGACAAGGTTCTTTGAGTTAAGGTTCTTCAGGGAGCCTCCCACACTGTTAAGCTTTATGGGATACTTCCTGCTACTTTGTACTTTTGTGGAAAAACAAATAAATAAATTGTTAAGGGATTTCCCTCAAGTTAGGATGTATCACGTTTTCATTCAAGAAAGAGTAACTACTGCTTTTATTATAAGGTTTTACAATGAAGTTGTTTATACCACATGTATTTGTTTAAACTTATAGTTCTTGTTCAATTGACCTGTATTGATTGCATTTTTGCAAACAGTATTGTGGTTTTTGCTATCTACTGGCTAGTACCTTAATTGTGAAGAATGCTTCAGTGAGTCATGGGTGAAGTTGGTTTAAGGTTGGGAAATGTACCATCCTTAACCAATGAAGAACCATTGATATTTTATTAAGTATTCCTGTATCATCCTTCAGTTGATAAAGTTTGATTGATCAGTCTATTAAGCTTAATTTATGCATTGTAATGGTTTTACTGTATTAGTGTATCTTTAACTGCAATAATCGAATGAAAGAATTACCCCTCGTGTGTAAGAAGAATTGTTATACTGTTTATTATTCCCATGTAAGAAGATGTGAATCACGATCCGTTGCAGTATATATTTTCATATTGTTCATTTAGAATAAGGTGACCATATTTTCCTGACTGGAATCAGGGACATTTATTGCGTGACTGATATGGGGGAGGGGTGGGGAGGGGGTGTCTCCCTCCCCTTTGGAAAATTTTCAAGTGCCTAAGGTGCTTAGATGTAAAATGGTGATACTTAGAAGCACTTTTTTAATCAATTTTATTTTCAAAAATGTAGCTTTTTCTTAGATGAAATTCACTTACTTTACATGGTTCTTTGGGAGCTTGTGAGTTGCTCATGCTCACACTATAGGTGTCGTTGTGTCGCCGTAGTTGCCAATTATACGGTCGAAAGAGTGCTAGGCTAGATCGATCTTGCATATTTTAACAGTGTTTCCACTTTACACTGGCTCACCTGAAATACTGGTTATTAGTTCCGTTCTGCGACTGCACACTTGACTAAATTTTGTTTTTACAATTATTTTACTAATAATGCGTGATATTTTCAAAATTCCTGAATATTTTTATGAATCGGGGACATTTTCGCGGACACTTGTTCATTGGGGACAGCACACTGAAATCGGGGACTGTCCCCAAAGATCGGGGACGTCTGGTCACCTTATTCAAGGAGAACATGGAAGTTGAATCAGTCAGACCATTTGTTCATACCAACTTGCTATAAATGCTAATGGGTTTGGTAGCTCTTTCACTGGAACCCATTCTAACATATGGTCATCACTTTCCTAGAAATAACACCACTGATTGAACTGAACAGTAAAAGATGTTGCCAAAAACTTTAACAGTCACAATTCATCAATCAACACTATAGTGGGTGTTTTTAATATCACCTTTCCATGGTATAACACTTAAAATGCAAACCTGACGAATATACAACCTTAATTAATAAAGGTAAATTATTCATAAGAATTTAATGTAAAATGGATAAGACAGTTGTGCAGTGCAGAATTTCTCCAAGAGAGAAAACCAAATTTGACGTAATTTTGCTCTGAAAAAATAATTATAACTTCAGCTTCAAATATAGTGTTTCTGTTCATTTTTAATCATACATTACATGTCCCTATATTGAATACATGAAAAACTGTGGAAATAAACCTCCATGCAAGTGTCACGTAATTGTCTGCAAACGATTTAAATCTTCAAATCTACAATTTTAAGATCTGATGGAATTTCTCTTTCAAACATAGTAGAAAGTAAATTAATTATTAAACCTCATCACTCATTTTGAAGTGAGAAAATTAGTCAAAATAGTTGAATTTTGATTAATAGGCAATATCGTCAGTTTACGGGATCAATTAGATAAGTTTAACATGTTTTCAATCCTCTCTTCTTAAATGATCCATTACATCTACTAGTGAGATTTTGCACGTAGACATTTCCATGGAAACCAAGATCAAACTTGACTTTCAAAATTTATCACAATTAAGACCCTGATCAATACAGCTTGAGCTTTGCGCAAATGTTACCAATATCGGTTTTTCTCAGGTTTTTTTAGACCTCCACTGTGAGCTAGAAATATAGAAAACCCAGACTAACTAGGCTGTATTTACTAGCCCAAAAGAAAAATAAATAAAGTGAGGATGTTTGGCTAATACAACACCCATATCCATGGACAGCTTGGCTGATGATCATGTGTGCATGTTAATAATTAACAATGTAAACTAAGTTAGTGTTGACATTAAGCGCCAGCATCTTGTCAGATTAAAGTTGATTTGGGGGAGATGTTAAGAGCATTTTCTTCTTCATGTAATTAGATAAATATCAAAAATTTGTAAGTATAATCCAGTCAGTATAATCCAGTAAACCCAGGCTTTCATCAAAGACTCGCATTTTACTGACCTTGTGTTTTGGGGCGCATGATGTATTAATGATGTGAGGTTAAAGGGATTGATAAAGGACTGAGCCGGCTGAATTATCCGGGCTGTATTGACGCAAATATTCAAAAACTAAGGCTAAGGCTAAAACAGAAGAATGGGAAAGAAATGACGGAGAAACCACTGTGAACTCAAGCAAAACATTCTAGAAAAGTAGCAAAGGGAATACAGAGCATACATGAGCAAAATTAGGAACAATTTAAACTATGGGATGGAAGGGAGGGAAAGTAGTGGAATTCTCAGAACCGCTACATGTACCCAGATAAAGCCTTTAAAACGAAAGAAAGGGCTGAGCACAATACTTAGACCAAAGATCTGCCTATTCTGTCACAAGAGGCCCTGATTACCAGTTCCGAAAGATTCGAAACGATAAAAGGTCTCACACGAAAACGAACGTTCCAAACACTTTGGGTGGTAGAATGAGAAGGGTCATTGACCGGTGGGGTCCGTTCATAGACGGCACACAGAGTTACAAGGTTACCCAGTTCACTCTAGACACAGTAGAGCCAGAGTGCTGAGGTTGTGAGGAGACAGGTAAGTGAGGAGCAGAGTTATAGCAGTTTAACTCCTGTTGTGATTATATAAATAAACTACACATGTATCTATGATTCCTGTATATTGAGCCACACATACTCACATATCGTAGTATTATGGATGAATTTGGCTTCTGCTAATCCATATTCCTTCGGGAGGGCTCGAATTTGAAAACTACCGATGAATTAAGCAACTGTCTTTCATGGTAGCGAGTTGAAATAATTTCTGATATTGCGCACAGCTGTTCATAAGCAAACTTGTTGTTTAAAACTGCACGATCCATATTTCTCCGGTACGTGGGGCACAAATTTGAACACCAGCCATTTGAAATGACCTACAGCCCAATATAGTCACTGGCTGCAGGTGACACAGCTTTATAGCTACAACCTAAGCACAGCATCTTCAATTGAAAACTTCAAAAGTCACTGTAATTGTGTATAGAACTCATAGATGGCCCACATGCCCTATGCCTATCATTTTTCATTGACATATAAAGTGTAATACATCAGCCCCAAGAATAATACCTAGTGTTGCATCAACAACAAAGATCACTAGGTAACAAGATGTTACTGGTGAGAGTATACTCTGATTGTAATGTCTAAAACTTCATGTATGAACCACCAAAGTAGACTAAGCATAATGATACCATAAACATTCTGTGAAATTCTTTAACAAATAAGCTATATCCACGGTTTGAAGTCTTTCTTTCCCGTCATTCAAAACCAATTGACTGATATAGTTTTACACCTCGGCAACTAATAATGTACATAATATACATTGACCTAATTCAAATGCATAGGCCAGGTCAAATATTAGTACCATACCTATCCTGGAAGGAAACACCATTGTGCATCATAAACTAATGTAATTAATAAAGAAATGAACAAATCAGTTTCAATAATATAGAAAGTAGAAGAGAGTAATTGAATGAATTGGTCATTTAAAGCTGGCAATCACGAAACAAAACAATACCAATTTAATTTCTGGGACGCCACAACTTTTATATGTAATGAAAAATGAAATCAATCATTGATATTACGTGAAAACAAAATGATTGTAGCTACTAACTTAAAAAAGAGAATAGTTATATCTACTCTTGATGGAAACTCTTTGAAAGACAAAAGATTAATTCAAAACATTCCCTGATCAAGAATTCCTTGACTACAAGCTCTCCCTTTTTGTACCTCCTTGCCTTAAATCCATCAAGTCATGATGGCGCCATCTATAAGCCATGAATATTCAACATCATAGCACAGTACATCGAAATGTACACAGATCTGCAAGCCTCTATTAAACACACATAAACAACCATTCTTCAAGAATTAATCTGAAACAAATTACCAGAAAAACCCTGAGATCACAGACAAAAAGGCTCTCTGTCGTGTCTGCCTTTAACAAAGCCTGAGTTGACCGTTTATTCTCTAACTCTCAGACTTTCAGAATTTCCTTCGAAAAAGATTCACCGTTTGATAACAAATATAAACAAAATTAAATCACATGAATTCTGCATCATCTCTTAGATGTAAGTAAAGTCAATCTTGTGAAGAAAACTATACGCCAACTTTTTGAAGCAGAAAAGAGGATATCTTTGTGCATCCCTCCCCCCCCCCTTCCTCCAACCTTTAGTTTCAGAGTAAATGGATACTAGTCTCTACTGCATGGCCACTAAAATTTGACAATTTACAGCCAGGTGTATAACATCTGAAATTTATGTTTCAGTAAATCATTTTTTTGAGCATGTGATGCATTTCCCTTGACATCCATGTCCTTCCAGATCCCTCACAAAGAATATCAAATTGGATCAACTTTTAATTACTTGGTACATCAAACCACAGATCAGTGACAGCTCCTTGATGGAAATGTCTAAGCAAAACTGTATCTGTTTAGGGTGATGACAGGACTGAGCCAAAGATGTAGCATCTTACACAATATGTGATATTCACAATATTTACAATATTTGATATTAACTGACAGACAACAATATCTCCAAATCCCTACATGAAATCCTTTGAGGATAGTGCCCACTGCTGACCAGAAAGTGGGTCAATGGGGTCGCCTTTGTTTATACAAATGACTGAAAAGTGCATACTGTGGGTGTAAAGAGGTAAGAGACCAGTGCATAAACCTCTTTTCCTAGCACTCCACTACTTATTGAAGCCAACCAATGTTTTCTTTGCTTTGTTTCATTAATCCATGTTTTTTGTTGAGATGTGGTTGAAATATGATTCTGACATATTGAAAATGCTTGCAAAGCATGCTCAGTACTGTACTGTCCAGACTTCATGAAAATGTATACTATTGCCTATTGTAAAGAATTTTGCATACCTCTTTTGAATTTTTTTTTGTAGTGTCAGTGAAAAAATGCAGATATATTGGCCTCAGTCCTATAGACCGTTGCCAGATACAAGGATCACAAAATATGAGTAGTATCGGGACCGGCACAAAAAGAAATTGTTGCACTGAAGAAATTATTACTCATAAATAATAACTATAATCATGCAGTATCTGTTATTGCACAAAATCATATGTGTTTTTCCTTGTTTATCTCTTTGAAATGTATCTTAACTATGCTATATGCACCTACTGTATGACTTCCCAACACAAATTCTTAGAAAGATCTTATCACGTCCTTAACAACCCGTTGTCAAACTATTTGCGACAAAGATATGTTTAAAACCACCCACTAGTGTAACCCACCCCTCCGACCAATAGCCTTAAAATTCTTTTGCTTATTATAGTAACATGATCAAACAAGGAAATACTCCTGCTATTTTAATATTCATACTGATCTGATACACAGATGAAAGCTTTTCTCAAACCAAATTAAGGTGTGGTTTGCAATTTAAAACTTAAAGGAAGCTTTATTACTTTGAGTATAGCACTTGTGTTACAAGGATGACTGCACGCTAGATCGATGCTGTTCAATATGATACTATATCCTGAGACATCCTATTACACATGTGTACAGACTGCCCGACATTACAAGAAAATTATATACCACTTAACTACAGACATCCATTTACCATGACCGCCAAATATATCATTACTGAGTTTCAGTCGACGAAAATGAAAAAAAAAAAGAAATTGCTGTTTACTGTTGACAATTTTCAACTGATCTAGTAGAGTTTTATCTCAGTGAAATAATGAAACAATATGTACGGTATGATGGCGTCTCGTTCTTGGAATCCTTGAGGGGCTACCGGGGACACCACTAGGGTATATGATTAATACCAATGTAAAACAAAATGACACGACATCTACAGAGTATTTTGTCAAATGTGACAAGATTTTTAAGAGGAATCTGTCTGAGATGCAGCTTACGGGATGTATGCATCTTCTGAAAGTAATTATGCGACAGAGCTGTCGAGCAGAACTTGTTACATACAGTACGTGATCAAAATATTATCATCCTACTGTATTTAGCTATGTGCTACCAAACTCACAATTACAATTGAAAGCCTAACTAGCTTAGGCAGCTCTTTGCTGCATTTGATATAAATATTATAAAACTTACTGGTTTATATAACATCTTAAGAGAAGTATAAGAGCTGAAAAACATGTACACAAGAAAACAAATGCCTATCCGCGTAAACAAGGCGGGAAAGGCAAACGAACGAAGTAGTTTCGCAGAACTACTACCTGAGAAAACAACGTTACGCTAACAAAAAACGAACGCATGGGCGAGAGTGCACACTAAAAAACAGCCCCCAAAACTCCCTTCCCTACAAGAAAAGGATACTTATCAGGCTGGAAAAGATTGTTGGAAGTCTAGAACTCCTATAAGGAACTTCTAGCGTAATAATCCAAGGTATCCGGGCGAATTTCGACGAAAATTTTTCCCAATACGAAAAACGTGTAAGACACTTTTGAATGGTAGAATAAGAAGGAGGTCACTGGGGGTCAGTGAGGGTGCACAGTGTTAAAAGATTACCAGGGCATACTAGACATGGTAGAATGCGGTGCTAAGGTTGTGGGGAGACAGGTAAGCGGGGAGCGAAGTAAATATAAATTAATTATGTGCTTTACAAAATTATTGTTTGTTGTACAATCTTTTCTAATTGGAAATTCATTCTCTCCCCTCTTAATAAATTAAGAAAATGCTCACAACTCTGAGAGCTGGAACTAGTGCTTGGAAAAACCCTTAAGCATGACATTTCATCAACTTCAGACTCAGCTGACGAGCAGTTTTTTTCAATTTCGTTCAAATTTTTGTCAAATTAATATTTCTCTGCCAAGTCATATTAACAACCTGTTATGCATCTGCATACATGTTTAAGTAGGACTATCTTTGCATTTTGAATTGCCAATATTCATCCTAACTTGTTTTTTTTGCCCTTCCCTTCTTCTTTCCCATATTTTAAGATAAAATCTTATCGGCCAGCCTCTAGGCAAGATACATGCATCTTGGTCAGAGGGGGCCTTCTGTTGCAAGGTAAATAAATGCACACCCCCGAAAACTTACTGGTTTGGGTATTTACGAACCACGATGCACATACAGTACAACAAGCTGGTGATCCAGAAGAGAAAAACGCAAGCATTTTAAAGACATGGGACAAAATCATGGATACTTATACAATTATTTGATCAAACCACTGCACAAAATAACAACATTGTATCTTTAATTAGATCTCTATGTCTTACACACTGTTAACTGCTATATGGGATTTTAGTACAGTAGGTATAAAACAGTACAGCAAATTTATGCAAATCAATGCAAAAAGCAGCATTAAAGAGATTACGATCTCTGTATATAGTAATCCACAAGGGATTAGACCTATGTAACATATCCACCCAACCTAGTTCATACCACCAAGCTGGACGACGTGACACCTTAATAAGTACAGCACTAGACAACTTTTTCAGATCTAGCATCTTTAAATTTGAGTATATTCAAAGAGTTTAGCAAATTTATCAACATTGATGAAGAAAGCTGTACTTTAAATCTTTGAGTCTGGGATGACTCATGATGTCATCAATGATAGAATTAGTATTACAGCAAGGTTGTGAAATAATGCCTGGAGATATAAACGGTATTGTATGTTCTTTATTGCTAACACTGAACTCAGACAATACATTATGATTATCGTCACCTACAGTAACCTGCAAATTTCACTCCACCATGCATGTGTACACATTTATTTTACATTTAAGAGGTGTATGATCCCACCATGACAGCTGGTTATTAAATGTAGCCAGAGAATGTAAACCAATCTAAACTTAGAAGCACAGTTCATCAGAGGACCCCTACCATTTGAGTCCATTCATGAACCCCTACAAATGTTTGTTTGCAACATACAGCTGTCTATACATATATACATTAAAAACCATGATATTTCCCACTCAACATACCACACACAGATCATCATACAATGCTAAAATGAATGTACTCATTTTTGATTCATTGACGTGTCAAATGAGGCATAAATCCCGCTGATAAAGTAACATTATGAATTATTCATACTTTGTAAAATATGGCTCAGTTGCATTGACAGTGAATTTAGTGACTTCTATCAGACTTCTCTTCTCACATTCTATTATTCCAATGTCATTCAGGGGTAACATATTTTATTCTTTGTCAGAATTTTGCTATGTAAATAATAAAAATTAAGATTTTGTGTAGTAATTTTGTTTTGGGGGGGG
>JAAAKB020295883.1:0-26203 GCA_010014835.2 Apostichopus leukothele
ACAAAATTATGGTGGCCACGCATCTCTCCCCCCCCCCCCCCCCCCCCCCCCCAATGGCAGACAGAATATTACACAAAATCCTAGTGTACACTAAAAAAAAAATGTAACATGTATATGGTACAACCTAAAAAGTCAAAAATTCTTTAGTGAAGCAAACCAGCATTATTCATTTGACTTTTTTTGCTTTGATATGATCAGTACTTGATGAGTCAAGCTAAGGGAACTGTAAAATTAATATATGTAAACGTTTTTGTGCAACTGTACCAAAACTCAAAAACCAAAATGCTTTTGTATGTAATAAATTACATTTCTTTATCTTAACATGAGGCCTATAAATTGGTATTTATCTTCTAACAAACTGATATAGACTGTTTAAAATCTTTTAACCTCTCATCTTTTTTAAGAATTAATCATTTGGCTATGTTGGTTAAACTGTTTACAAGTTTATCCCACTCACCTCTGAGTCTACAGATCCAGGGTGCAGCGATATAAATATCTCACCATCTAATGTTCCCACCTCTGCAAGTTTTGTACAATTCCACAGAATCACCAATACAGTGCACAATGATGGATAACAGTCCTCAAACAGATTTTGTCGTCCAATGACTTCATCATTCAAAGGCATTGTGCATTTTGACACCAGCTTTCATATAACATATGCAATGAATCCAAAGTAGGCATTGACACTAGAAATACCTTAATAACTCCACAATTCGTAGTAGTATATTATTCCAATTTAATTCCCATCTTCTGATTGAGAAAACATTCTGGTTACTTCTTTTTTCTATTTTTCTCTTCTTTTTCTCCTAGTCATGCTCCAGTTTCCACACACTCACGGTGCATGATGGAGAGCGTTCAAGTAGAGAACCCCTCGTCCCTTTCTATGAATATTTCAAAGAGAAATATATCTTGTATATATATACATATATCCTACAAAACAACTTTTCTTCGCACTAGTCTTCATTAACCCGTGAATTCCTACACAGTCACCAAAACTACCCACCATGCAAAGAAAAGTCAAAACAATATAAGCTGCCAGATTCAAAAGAGTCTGACACAGACCGATGAATGTAGTGAGTAATCCTCCTGAATTGGTTCTCGAAACCAGTAGTCTGTGATCTTGCGAATAGGTTTTTTACAAACACACTGCAGAGTTGAACGATTGCTTTTGTGGGGTGCGGGGAAGCAGAACAAATTGCCCAGGCAAAACACCAAACTGGGTTTGTCCACAACTCTTGTTCACTGGACCGAATCCCTGGAAAACTTCACGGCAATGATGTCATTCCACAAACTTGCCTGTACTCATCGAGGAGTGGAGGCAGACGAACACAACAGCAGCGAGGATTTGTTTGTCTCCATCTGAAGGGTCTACAAGAAGAGACATCTGCCTCTCAAGATAAGAGGAAGAATGCTCTAGGTGATGTTCCTGCACTCAACAAAATCTTAATAAGGCCCCTTTTTTTTCCTTCATTTTCTGGGGTTGTTTTATTTTCTTTCATCACCAAGTAGACTAAATTTTAATTGTTTGTTGGTTTCAGGTTTGTTTTTTGCAAAATGGAAAGACTTCACTTGCAGAAAAATAAGACAATTTGGGGAAGTTCCGATCTGAGGCTCGCAGTGGGAATGGGATTAAGAAATGATTGTCACAAACCACAAACTCTAAACTCTAAGGAGAAAGAGATAATTATGATGATGTGCAACTATTCAAGAAGGCATTAACTGACTTTCATCATCCATTTGAAAACAGTATTTTCAGACTGTCGGCCTGCAGTCTGTCAGTTGGAAGTATGACAGTTGAAGGAAGGATAAAAGAAGTCTGTTCTGAACAGTCAAAACAAAATACATTGAACATGAAGGTAGAATATGATGTATGAGAATAATATCAGAAGATAACGTCAAATCATGATGTTGGAAGAGCAGGGCAATCGCCAGTGTCCTAAAAATCAAGGACGGGAGAGGGGGATGGATGGGAGAGGAGGATGGAGGTGGGGGGGGGGGATGGAGGGGTTGGAGTTGGGAAGGGGTAGGTGAACATGAACGCAATGTTTATGGGAAGATTAACTCAACTCATGGCACAGAAGGGGAAGATGGAAATGAGTTTGAAAAGGTCATCACCTCCTATTTTGACAGTCAAATTTCTCACAAATTACATTAATTTTTAAACAGAGGCCTATATTTTCTATGAGGTTCTCAACCTCCAAGACATTTGACAGACAATCACGAGAATCAAAAAATAAAATGCCTCGGACAAGGAAATGATTTGAGGGGTGGCAGTATATTTTGCATCAAGGTTTTGAACACGAGTGACCATTATTTGATCTTCTAGCATATTTTGAAACAATTCTAATGACCTTTGCAATCTCAAGTCTTAACAATGAAGAGACACCCAGTTAAGGATGAAGTAGGGGGTTGGGAGGAGAACGGAAATGATACCGAAAAATAATTGAAGATAATCACAAATTCACTGACCACAAAATGGGCATGTATGTAAACGTCAGATTTTCTGGATATTCCAATGGTTCCAGAGGTACTTTTTAAGAAAAGTCACCAAAGATATAAAACCAAATAACCTGATTCACTCTCAACCCCAGATCACCCTATTATCATGACTGTAACCATGTGATCACTATGGTATAACACACAGTGAGGTATAGCAATTCCCGTTCCTATTCTGGTTGTAACCATATATCAAAATAGACACATTCCGTACATGTACTAGTTAGCATATAGTACAATGTCATTGTCCCTAGTCTTTGTTACACATATAAAAGTGGGTATATCACAGTGGGTAAAGGTAAATATCAATCAATGGATACTGCAGGTGTGTCTGACTTCATTAAATCTTCATTAAATCAGTTAATAACCTCGTCCTGTGTGTTGGCTTTATGGCCATTGTATACAGTGGTATTTGTCTGCTCAGCAACTTGCATTCCAGAGATATAAATATACTAAGCCTAACCTACTTCCTTATCTTTGAAAACGATCAGTGGAGGAACAAAGACAACAAGATTCTATTCATTTTTTCAGTCCCATAAACTTCAACCAACTGGAGCTTGGCAAGCAAAGTTTTGACCTATATACTGAATATATCGCAACAAAGGAACATGATGACATAGGCTGTGACTGTCAATATTAAAATGAGCTATATATATGCATTCTATGTCTACATGTATTTTACCATACATATACCATGCACAATACAAACTCATGCAGGCCTGTATGTACACAAAGTAATCATTCCCTCTGAATAATAACAACAGTACTAGACAAATTCTAAACTTAGAAAGTCTGTGTTAAGTACCATTAGTGTGAACTCAAAACGGGTTGTCCTGGAGAAAATTGCTGAATTTTTTAGAGGTACCTTCAAGGGAGTTTTTAATTTATGAGTAGTAGCTGTAAAGGAACTATACTTCAAAACTTACATACTGTACATAATGATATCATAACTATTGAAACTGAAAATACCATAAATCTCATCGACTCTTATCAAAGCTGTCATCAGGGAAGTGATACTTGAATCCCACTTCTCTAGATTAAAGCATCACAAATATCAAAAGTTTCAAATATACATTTTTAAAGCTATATATAGAATAAAGGTGATATCTCTAATCACTGAGAAATGTACTCCAAGAATTATTGGTACTGATTATTTACCAATGATGGTACTCACCTGTCTCCTCTCAAAGTATGCACTTTCCTATTATAGCTGTAGCCAGCCAAAATTGGTTGCTCGTAGCACTGCACCCTCACTGACCCCTTTTGGGTCATCACCCACTTTTGGGTCATCACCCACTTCCCCTTCCTTCCCAATCTACCATTCTGAAGTAAGGTAGATGGGAAAGTGCATGAGTTGACAGGAGAATATGTAGAAGGGAAGTGACATAAATATATGGATACTTGATGATCATAATTATGTTCTCTTAACAACACACTAGCTGTTTTGTTTCTTGATCACATGTGCAAAAAAATGCATAGCATGTTGTACCATTCTGGGCAAGCCTTAATCAAATTCAATTAATTAGATATATTTTGAACAAAAAAGATTATTTTAATCTAATTTACATGAGTCCCAAGGACCCCATCATAATGGTGGGAGGAGGAGGGGGAGGTGGCGGGGATAGTAGTCAAAACCATGTTCAGTAGTGTTGAAATTCCAGTCTGTGTCACCATCGTGCCCAGCAACATGTCATGTCATGTCTTATCCCCACACCCCCCACCCCCCCCCCATTTTTAATTATGCTATTCTTTGTTACAGTTTGTTCAAATTATTAGGTTCATTTTTAAGAACATCCCTTTAACATGCAGCTCCTTTTAATTAAACCAGGGAGTTGTTATGGAAAAGGCCATGCATAATAATGGTGAGGGAGACATTTCACTTCACTGTTGCTGATGTCACCAATAGAGGGCACTATTTTGCTTTGTGATTGCTTAAAGCAGCAAACAGAGTTGAATCAGCCTAAAGAATCATGGAAGGTAGTACAAAATCATGATGCAATAGTAAAACAAGAACACATTCTCTATTCCAACGACAATTCAAATGACCAACATGTCGTAATGAAAAATTAAATTTAACATAGTTAAGTTGAGACAAATGTGCTCATATTGTCTACCCCACCAAACATGAAAACAGTGAGATAATTTCTTTATTTTCTCACAGGCCGGAGACGTCCTCCCAGAGTACATTAGAGCTTACTGTATAATGCAGAAAACTTGGCATGCCATTGTCAACCAAATCCTAGCTGCAGTTTTGCTGTAACCCACAGAAAGCAACCATTTAATTCCAAAAGCCATACATCTCCAACACTAATTTAATTTTACAATTAATGTATTAGTTTTAGCAAGCACAAACCTACAATGCTTCTGAAACACCATATTCACTGACATCGAAAAGGTTAACATTTAGTGGTAATGTCACCTTAGCTTTGTGATGACCTAATTGTTGATGATGTTGTCATAGAAACAAAGACTACAGGAAGCAACAGTTAATTGTGATTTCAATGACACTTCTCTTCGCTTCCCTTTACTACACACCTAGATTACACAGTTTACAAGCAATATTTCACGTACATGTCTCATGCCGTGTTTTTGGATGCTATGACAAACTTATATTACACCAGAATTGCCACACATGAAAACAGGATTTTTTCTAGAAACAGCAATCACCCATTCAACAACCAAAGCAAATCAAAGCATTTCTTCAAATAATGTGGTTGCTCCATACAAAGTGTTACATATTTACTTTTTCACTATTATACAAACAAGACTGTAGTCATAATACTGTAGGCCTATATTGCTAAATTGTGACAAGCTGGATTTGACTATTTTACAATGTCATGTACAAGGGCATCAGAGAGATATGACCCAAGAATGTTATTATCATTTCATTTAAAATGATAACCCCAATTACATCCCTTCTTAAATACCAAGATAACAACCTTCCTTACACAATCAAAGGTCAACTGAATCTGTCTGACTGTCAAACACTTTATAAGGTCCCCCCCCCCCACCAAATCTTAGCACACATAAAATTGGGAGGGAAGGAGGGAGGGTGGAAGGGAAGGAGGGGTTGAATACAGAACAGCTTTCTGCATAAATTCCCAAACATCTTACAACTGAATCCCTCTGAGTATGAACATACTATAGTCCTGTCTAGAATCTCAATCCCTCTTTAATGGACTACAGAACTCCTGCGACTCCTATTGTTCAGTGGAGTTACTAGTCATTCGAATTGTTTACATTTTTATTTATTGTCTTAATCGTTTCATTGTTTTCGCTTGAGCTCCTGTTTTCATCCAATTTCCATTGTATATATTCTATCTAATGGCTGAATAAATATCTATCTATCTATCTGTTATCTGGTGTTACCAGGTGAAAGCAATGATGAACTCAGTCATTTATTTCATAGACTGGCAAATGAAACAAAATGACATCAAACCATTACATTTGTGAGATTCCAAATTTGCAATATATTGGATAAGGGTAATTGTCACTAAAGTATCAATGTATGTATGCATAGATCTACCTGCTTTTATCTTACTGTCTAGCATGCATTTATGTACCTGTTTAGTGTATACATATGTTAAGTCACATGATCTTCAGCAATGCATCTGATTATAGTATCAAGGGAATGTGCTTGCTATATATGTTTTATATATATTTGTGTGTGTGAACATAGTGCTAATTTGCTAAGTCAAACAAAGCCTTGAATTCTAGGTGTGTGATACAGAGTACAGAGTTATATGGATAACACACTAGCTTATAATGTAATAGCATGTCAATGTATCTTAAGTTATTTCACCTACATGGTTGTCACCTCAATAAATGTAGTATATTAAACTTAACCTCTGTTAATGTTAGTACTGAGCTCACAATACACTTTGAACCATCAAAATCACAATGGTTCAATTTTGGGTTCTTTGGTGACACTTTTATGAACTGTAATTGCCAACCGAACTTTGTGTTACAAGTCATCCGACTGTTCCCATATGGATATGTGACTGGTCAGCGATGTAAACAAATTACCCTCCAGGCACGTTATATCTCCCTTCCCTCTTTTCCTTCCATACTACCGATCCATACCACTTTCAAATCTCTGACGCAGATTTACAGAATACTATCCAGAAATCTGAAAACATTACATCCTTTTGGCGAGACAAATTTGTAAACCAGGTATATATACTGACGGTAGCTTTCTCTGTCCCTGGTTTCAACTCGATTTGTCCTTCAACCAGATATAAGGCTGTAAGATTATGTATGAATGAATAAAATCAATATATCCATCAGCATCTCGTTAAAAACCTTCACAAATTATAGAACCACATCATCGAATCACAGAACATTAACAATGGTTGACTCATCATCACCAAGGAATAGAACCTTTTTCCTATTGAATCCATGATACCTGCACATTAATTATCAAACATGAGCAACCCCCCCCCCCCCAACAAATTTTGGAAAGAAAAATAACACAACTTCATCTGCTTGAATATTTCTGTCCACAAAGTAAACATAACCTTGATTTCAAACAGAAGAAATCAATAGTGTACTCAATAGTTGTCAGCATCAAGCTTCTTTAGATATGCTATATTATGAATGGAGTAGTGGTAGGCAATGCAATGGGTATACCTACAGTATATATACTGTATGTCGTCAACTGGAGGTATTAAAATATCAAATCACAACAATGACATAAAAAAGTAATTTAGTGATGATTTAACTAATTTTGACGATACAATAGTGAGCAAGTAAGTAAGAAGTAGTTTACATCACACATGACTGTGTCCATCAAGAACTGTTCTCTTAATGGTAAACTCTCCCAAAAATTGGTTTCAACTCACAGAGCTTTCTGTTAATGTTAACACTGATGGGATTTGTAAGTGTTGTAGTCACTGGTCATCATTCTCCCTCCCCATATCATGTTTTTTCTTGTTTTCAAAATTTTCATCCTGACAAACTAAGAGGATGCCAGTTCAAATATGAACATCCCGTTAAATGTGATCATTTTTAACAACAATTGAATCAGAAAAAAATCCTCCATTAAAAAAAAAGAAAAGAAGAGCATATATTAAGGAGTGAAAAAAGTGTGTAACAACTTATTTTTCTAATTATGAGTTTTTGCACACACCAGGACTGACATTATTGCCTCAATTTTTAATCTTATCTTAGAACCTATGATGGCTGTTTGAGCAAATAGTAGCAAGATAAAGGCCCAGGTGCTAATTTTATCTGGTCAAACAATTACAATACTTGCACCGTTGCACGTATCATCTTTGAGGGAAATGTTTTAATTAAAAAATTTCCAGGCAGACTGTTTTAATTAAAAAATTTCCAGGCAGAATATCATCAATTCTATATGTGGTAATTTCACATAGTAATGTATTGGTGACATAGAGTGGGCAATACATCAGTTCTTTTACACCTGAGGATCACAACTTTGCCAACTTTGGGTCCACTTCGGTAAAGTGTGGTGGACAGATAAACAGACACATAGTCTACATAGACAAACTATAGGTGGATATACACCAGCTTTGTTCAAGTTAAAATTGTGGTACATATTTTATCTGTTATTGTATAAGATTACTCCAATATAGATCTATTTTATTAGTAAAATAGAAACATGAGTGGCAAAATCCTTGTGCGACAATATTTTACCAAAGACTGAAATGTTTACTGTCTGTATCAGAAGGGCATTCTCCTCACCTTAAGTGTTCAAAATTTCAGACAATTTGTAAAACCTTCATAACCTCCCTTTGCATTAAATTATGTGGTAAATATGGCTAACATACTAATAACATAGATCTGACTCAAAACATTCAACTCCAAACTCAGGGAGTTGCAACAAGTTTTCAAACCAAATAAACTTCAATTCCCACTCACTTTGCTTTATAACCAAGAAAATGAAATCATTTAAGGATTCCTGCACAACATTCATACAAAAAGTTATTATTAGTCTATTGCAGGCAAATTTCTTTCACTTCAAATTCAGTAATCTTGAATAACCACGTTGTACAGTACAAGTGTTAAATTTAGCAGGTCCAAAACAAACAGTTGCTTTTCAATTGGTGTTTCAGACTATCCAAGAAAACAACTTGGACTTCCATAGCTTGAGGTTTCTATCTCAGAGAAAAACAACTGTGAAAGAACTTTTGGTGTGGTTGTAAAATTCTGTAAAACTATTCAAGAAAACAAGTAAACAACAACATGGACCCCAATAGGTCACCCTGTTACTCTCAAGAACAAAGTTCAAAAGGCCTTCTCGGACACCTCAAAGCAAACAATAAATTAATTTTATTAGGGAATTTGCAAACAGGCTTGCCTTGATTCTAAACAAACTATACTCATTAAGTCATAAAAAACAGAGTTGAATTTTGTGTCATATATACTGTACACATTTGCAGCTCTCTACACAGCCACACATTCACAGTTCAGCTCAGTAAATCGTCACCACTTTCCATGTATTTTCCGATAAATTCTCACAACTATATTCTGTTGATCCGTTTCTAGTCACAGCTAACTTGGCAATAATTTCCCCAAGCCATTTAATTTATTCTAATCGTGTCATGTACGGCAGGGTAACTGTGGTCTCTTCTTTCACAGCCAATAATTTTAATAATAAACTTGTTTGGCTGAAGAAGTCATTGACTGGCTTCAAGCTTTCCTAGAGACACTCAATATAGTGAGCAGATTAAATGAATAAAATTATGTCCAAAAATTTTCAATGGCAGACTTTTCCTCACTAATTTGATGTTGTACTAAACATTACCTGTTTGATGGAAGATGATTAAAAATTGTTGGTCCTATATCACCAGAGATGTTGCATAATTTGAAAAGTGAGGCACAAAATTCTCAATCATTCAGAGTACAACCTCACTGTGGTCATAGTCGCTATAGAAACACTGCATACCATAGAAGCTGAAATGAAATTAAGATAAACAGTCGTTTTAATAATTGTAAAGTCTAGTAATGGTTTGGATTAAATCTGTCAAGCTGGGTTAACTATCACATAAACTTCTCTCGCTTATTTGTGGCTGACATAGCAATTACCAGGCATGTGTATCCTTTCCCGTGATCAAGCCGCCGGGAAAGAATCGGTGAGGAGAGTGCAAAACAGATAGAGGGAGATGAGGAACTGTTTAACTGTTTTCTGAGAGTGTTAGAATGTCAAGAATCCCGTGATCACAGCATGTGTGAATCGGCAGTAATCAGATGAGATCAGTGTGATGAAGAAAGAAAAAAAAACTCATTGATTGGGCTATCCATGGACCTAAACACTGAAGGGTACTATGTACAGTCACAGTGCCTAGAAAATAAGACTGTTGAATTATGGTGTTGTATTGATTAACTTCAATGGAGATTGGTTCCTAAAATATTAATGATGGGTACTTGAAGGCTAATTAACCGACAGTAAATGAATATCAAAGAAAAATGATGGAAACTTATAGAAGCAAGCATTATATATGCCGATCACCAATATAATTTATATTGAAAGTAAAATCAGCTTTTTTTTGTTTTTCGTACAAGGAAATGCCGCAGTCTGTTAATGTGTGAGAGCTCAACATTCGACATGTGATCATGGTAAAATTTGTGGCTTTTGTTTCTGAACTTGAACTGGTGCCAAAGTGAGATATATTTGCAATTTATTCAAGGGAATATCCCATCCCACATTTATATGATGAATAGCAATATGAGAGACTGTTGCATCAATTCTCATATCCCTCCTCACTGAAGGCCGCTATAAACAGAAACATGGCTGTAAGAGAGTGAACAATAGGAATGGACAAATTCCAGTTTAGAACAACATGCTCTTCATCTTCCACAAGGTTCTTCAGAGATCTCTTTGCTGGCATTTATCAAGTAATTGTAGGCTGCTAGACATGTTTTGTTTGGCTTTTAAAATAACGACATTAATAATTAAGTTTGAGTCTCAGTTAAAGCTTTTAACAGGAAACAAGTTAACATCATCAATATCATTTTGTCACTCTATATAGGCCTGGAAGACTTTTTGATGCTAAGCAGCCACATACTCATGTGGGAGAAGCTGAATGGCTTGTTACTAGCGCTTCACTTGGGTGGCTATCCAATGTACAGTTTTATCTCGTATTTGAATTATTTTGCAAAAATGACGATGCTGAAATACTTTGTTCAGTCAATATCATCTGCAACAGGCTAAACATATCTTTTCTGCCCAATTTAAGTTTTACATTGCACAAAAAGGATCATTCAGAATACAAACTGCATACAGGTTACTTTGTTACCCCCAACAAAATGCTATCTTTATATATTTAGTTATTTACCTACTTGTTATAATTTCCGACACTAAGATGGCTGCATCATCACAAGGTAAAGATTATACTGTAATTATCTATGTGTTTCTTTTCAAAAGATTATTTTTTGTTTTTTTCTATTTGACATCTGTTGACCTGAGAGGACCATCAACACACCTCCCCCACCTCCTCCAACCTAACTTCCCATAGTATATATTTATGAGGGAATCAACACAGAATGGATGATTCCTTCCAGTCAACCGTATGGAGATAGTTTCCACAGTAAAACCTGTAACTCCCGAAAGGAAAACAGTTGGCAAATATTCATTCATAACATATGAGATGAATATTACTAGCTCAGAGTCCTTTCCTGGAAACAGTTATGGAAAAAGCCTTTTCTATTCTTTCCATGTGAGTTAATTAATTCCTGAATAAATAGCCATGATTTCTATTTAATAAATTACTCCATATTATAGATCAACCCTCTTCTGATTGAGTGGATTTGAATTAACAGGTACAGTACCTTGTACAATATACCAATGATCAATGCTGTTTGCACAAACCTTGATTGCTTTTATCCAATAGTGGCTATTTCATGTGTTATTGTATCTATTGGCTATTTCATGTGTTACTGTATCTATTGGCTATTTCATGTGTTACTATATCTATTGGCTATTTCATGTGTTACTGTATCTATTGGATATTTCATGTGTTACTGTATCTATTGGCTATTTCATGTGTTACTGTATCTATTGGCTATTTCATGTGTTACTGTATTTATTGACTATTTCATGTGTTACTGTATCTATTGGCTATTTAATGTGTTACTGATACATCTATTGGCTATTTCATGTGTTATTGTATCTATTGGCTATTTCATGTGTTACTGTATTTATTGGCTATTTCATGTGTTACTGTATCTATTGGCTATTTCATGTGTTACTAATTGGCTATTTCATGTGTTACTAATTGGCTATTTCATGTGTTACTGTATCTATTGGCTATTTCATGTGTTACTGTATCTACTGTACTGGCTATTTCATGTGTTATTGTATAAATATACAGTAGTTGCCTTTGGTGACGCATTTCTTTCAGAAAGTCGTCCAGGTCATGTCTCCAAAAGTTGGCACCAAACAAGATATATTGTACAATATTTTCTTTTGTGACTTATATAAAGTAACAATGGTTTCTGGTTGTTATCATTAACACTATTTAGACCTGTCGGTGTGACTGTGTGAGCATGATCACATCTTTTGTTATTTATCCTTTGTGAGGTTTCCAGGTTATGAATACACATGTATATTCTACTCAGCTATCCTACAGTATAATGATAGTCCTAACACTTTACTATGGCATCATTGCAGTCATATGGCATGACCTCACAAGGTTTTCTGATCTGGCAAAATCTGTTTATAAAGATATATAACAATACAATCAATATCGTAACTACTATAGCTATACTGTGGACTACTGTACATTCTTCTTCAAAGTAGCACTCCTTATGAGTTGAGTTGATTGGGTATATCATATTAATTATTATTAATCAAAAATATCTCTCAACACTAACATGACATCACAATGCAGTGAATTAGCTTCATTCATCAAAGTTCTGTTTACCTAAAATAAAATTTGAAGAATATCATATTGGACTTTGGCATGTACATACATACTAGATACTGTATGTTAAGAATTTCTGAGTGACAACATTTCGTAGAAAGGCATAGAATCATGAATTAGTCAGAATCAATAGTTCATGTTCATTCGACTGTACATGCTATTAGGATACACATCTTAGTTTGATACATTGTGATCTTCCTTTGAGTAATAACCTGATTGTTTGGTAGAGTTTTCCAAACTTAGTGACCAACATAAAAAGGCTGCTTTAGAGAAAAGTCACGGTAGAACGAGAGTGCTAAGGTTGTGAGGAGACAGGTAAGCGAGCAGCGAAGTAAATAAAAAATAAAATGATATTTGGAAACCAATCATCAAATACAAACTGTAAGTCTAACCATGCTTAATGTATTAATTAACTCAGCCCAGTGTGGGCTCGACCTTTCAACTCTAACTCAGCTATCATACTGTACTGTACATGTTGGGTTCAGTAGTACAATCACCCTATTGAGAAGGACACATCTGAAAGAAACCTCACCAACGAAATGTTTATGGAATTTGAGATACATGATACAATATGCAGCTGTTTGTGCAATGTGAATCTGATGCAGTCTAAGCTGAGAAGGGCCGCAACCAATGGCTACATGTGGTGAAAAAAATGATATTGCATCATTGTGGGGGAAGGTGGGAGGGAGACGAGGGAGAAAAGATGGAAAAAGGGAGATAGAGCTGGATGAGATAAAGAGGAAAAGAACTACAGTAAGATAATCAAGAGTGTGCATTCTTAGTTGAAGAACAACTATGGAATTGCTAAAATAGAACAGCATACAATCTCTTTGTGTACTAGTGTACAACGGTATCACTCCACCTCTGACATGCCACTTTCAAGATTTACAGCTTAAAAGTCTACTTCGACTAGAAGGAAGCTGCTACATTATTACATAGGGGCAGATCCAGGGAAGGGCCCATCTCTCCCCCCCCCCTCCCATTCTAAGAAACCTAGCTATAAACATAAATGTCATAATAACAAGATATTCGATGAACACATTTTAGCATGCTTGGTGTGCGTACCTGCCTTCCTTTTTGGCCGATGGTTTCTTGTTAGATGCTGTTTCGGTAATAACTTGGATATATTCTGATACTTTCCTGTAAACTGATATCTGATAGGAGATCAAGGTAGTCAACTACAGAGACTGATTCTTAGACTTTTGACATTGAAAGCAAATGTATGCAGCTATCGGTCACTGAACCTCCCTCCTTGAGAGCAGCTATTTAGATAAACCATGACCAATCATTTGATATGTTATTCCATTCTCAAGGACGATAACAACGCAGTTCACTCTAGTTACAATCAGTTTAATTTCTCTTGAAAAAATGATAAGCAAAACACTAAAAATTTTAAAATTTCCTGTTTACCTTTGGCATGTTATGAGTAACATTAGAAAACGTTATGGACAACTGATTTTTAAAAAAAAATTTTTTAGACAAATGGAATCTCACAATTTGCTGAGTAATCTTCATTTTGTTAAAACAGGCTACAAGGGTTTCCTATCTCGATCCATTGTGATCTTATTGGACCAAGTTAGTAATGAAAGGTACCCAGCATAGAAACATATATATAAAGACAAAACCAGCTGAATGGAGGAGTTTTCATACAACTAAACAAATTATCTTCACAAGGCTCCTAAATCTTTCTCTCTGTGGTATAAATATATGTAGTACATGTACAGTATCTGAAGCATGTGAAGCTATACTGTGATTAATTTGATGGTCACTTTGCCACATTCTGGAGGAGTTATCACACAAAACTGAATTATTTTCATCCCTATTCCTAAGTAAAGGGTTCTTTGTACATGCAACCACTTGGCTGCTCCTCCTTTCAAATCGTTAACGACCCATCTTATCTCACAAAGAAAATTTGGTGTCCCACACTTTCCATGTTGTTTCCGTCGCAACTTATACTGGCTGATTTCATCGTACCTGGTGCATAGCTTGTCAACAAAATATTATTAGACAGACTATTTTATTATATACTTTCAGGTACCTTTTAAGTCTTCATCCTGTCCATTACTGTACCAGACGGTTGCTGCTACATTCATTCATTGTGAAACTACAACTTTAATAATAATATTATTAATAAATTGGAATACTACATCGACATGATTTCAAAAAATGCTATGGTGGCCCTTTAACTTTGAATAACAGGAAACTGGAAACTCACCAGTGGGAAGTGGTATATTATTTCAGTAGGAAGTAAGGAACACAGTTATTAGGATAGAAAGGAAGGAAAAGATGCAAACAAAATCTGGACTGAAGGAGACTCACTATTAAATAGTGTTTTACTGTTAGAATCAATTTAAAGGAAGGTTAACAAGGTGAGCCCTTGAACATGAAGCAATAGATAATTAAACTGATCACAATTAGGGGCCAGTACAACTACTGATTTATGATTTTCATTTGCCAAAAGATTTTCATCTCTACTTGTAGACAACCTGTCCTAACAATGCATTTTTCAGTATGTTCACTAGTCATTTTCATTAAATGGAGAAACAAAATTGGGCAAAATTTGGCAAAATGCAAATTTTGCTTGAGATTTTGTGATTAAAATCTGCATGTGAAAATGTGTTTGGATGACAAATTGCTAATTGCTACTTGCTTATTCTAAAGCTTGTCTGGTGCAGAAAACAACAACGCTGAGTGTATCTTAGTGTGATCTATCATAATCTTATTTGAGTAATAGTCTATGGAATATTCAAAATTTTGTTCTCTCAACCCATACACCGCTGCTTGAATTTCTGACACTAACAGCTCATCATATCATAACAACTTCCACCGTGGCGAATTAAGCCCCCATGCAAGGACATGGATGTTTATCATTATTGCAAATTGTATTTAACAGCAATCATTAGACTTGTCCCATGTTAATAATATTCCCTGGAGGGATGCAAGTTCAATGGTAGTATAATGTGTTGAAGAATATTAATTTAGCTTTGGAGGCCCCTGCATCTATAGCATCCAAGAAGCTCTGCAGTTTGTAGTCATCCAGGAAAAATTAATATTGAATAGATATTCTGTGGAATTCAACACCAACAAGGAAATAAACCTCCAGACACAAAGTAAATAACCAGCAATACTAAATCAAACTTTAACATGCTAAAATTGCAACAAATGAGCAACTCCCACAGCTTGTGTCAGCAATATCACCCCAAAAGCAAGGGTTTATGAGTAGCTTTGGCATCAACTGCTCAAATGAGGATACACTACAAACATGTGCCAACTACTACCACTTATGCAGTGATGGACATAGATGGGCATACCATAACAAATAAAAGACAAGATGGACATAACTTTACAACATTAGACAAGACGGACATACCTTTACAAAGAATAGACAAGATGGACAAACCTTTACAAAGAATAGACAGGACGGACATACCTTTACAACATTAGACAAGATGGAGAAACCTTTACAAAGCATAGACAAGATGGACATGCCTTTACAAAGCATACACAAGATGGACATACCTTAACAAAGCATAGACAAGATGGAGATACCTTTACAAAGCATACACAAGATGGACATACCTTAACAAAGCATAGACAAGATGGAGATACCTTTACAAAGAATAGAAAAGATGGGCATATCTTTACAAAGAATAGACAAGATGGACATACCTTTACAAAGAATAGACAGGACGGACATACCTTTACAAAGCATAGACAAGATGGACATGCTTTACAAATCATACACAAGATGGACATACCTTAACAAAGCATAGACAAGATGGAGATACCTTTACAAAGAATAGAAAAGATGGACATACCTTTACAAAGCATAGACAAGATGAATAACCTTTACAAAGAATGGACAAGATGGGCATACATTTACAAAGAATGGACAAGATGGACATACCTTTACAAAGAACAGACAAGATAGAGAAACCTTTACAAAGAGTAGACAAGATGGGCATAACTTTACAAAGAATAGACAAGATGGACATAACTTTACAAAGAATAGACAAGATGGACATATCTTTACAAAGAATAGACAATATGGACATATCTTTACAAAGAATAGGTCTACAAGATGGAGAAACCTTTACAAAGAATAGGTCTACAAGATGGAGAAACCTTTACAAAGAATAGACAAGATGGACATATCTTTGCAAAGAATAGACTAGATGGACTTAAATTGCAAAGAATGGTCTCACTGAACACAATGACACTGTCTTATCAAGAGTTTTCTCATCCTTGGGACACTAGGGTGACACCTACAACAAGGGTGACACCTACAGTACTGTATAATCCTCATATGCCCCATCCATATGTGGCTATATCTGTTGATGCCACTGTACAGTACATAATCCATAAAGCAATATCCATGGACAACCTTACCCATTGGTCTGATTTAGGACAGTGTAGCACCTTTAAAGTAGGAACAACCCTTGATATATATACATCTCCCTACTTCTTACCTTTTGGCAAATAAATATGTCAAACACACACTCAGGGGAAACCTAACCAGGATAAATGCATCTTGGTTCCAATTTCCTAGAAAGTGAATTATGGACTAATTTCTGCTCTGTAGAGCATATTTATGACACATGGAGAAAGAAGAGACTGAGCTGATCTGTGTGATTTACTGGCCTCATCTAAGATGGAGACAACAGACCAACCATTCCAGTAAAGAGTGCTCCAAGAGATAATAATCAGTTTGTTTCATGACCAGACAATTTATTGCTTGTAAATATGTTCTGCTTTGCTGATCACCCAGCCCAGCTCTAATGGTTTAAAGGGAGATACTAGAGAGAATTACACGACTAAAGAGTACATATTTAACCTACATAGCCTACATGCAGTTTCTAAATATGATATTGCTGCTTTGTCTGCCCTATATTCACAATCAGTTTTTTTTTTAAGTTTGTCGTTTCCTTCTTCATATTTGATGGCTACGCCTACAGGAAGACACAATATTTGCTTAATTTAAATCTGGCATATATAAAAGAGCCAATCGCATGTAAATGCATTGTAATTCTAGGTTCTCCAATTGAGACGTTAGTGAGTTTGAACATCTTTTGAACTTATCAGTACTCACTCAGGTTTCCCCTTCAGAGAGGTACTTAGTTGACTCATAGACCTACAGGAAGCAAACATTTAACTCCCAATATGATAAAATAAAATAACCTAAAGGGAAAAAGATTAGGAAACACAACTATTGCTATGCTTAATTAAGAAAAAAACAATCAAATGACAACACAGGCTGGGTTTAAGTTAAATAATAAATTCACTCTACTTGAAGTAGGTCACATGATTGGAAAAACCGGTTCTCAGCTTTAATACAGTAAGTTGACCTTCAGTTCAGTCTCTTTGGCCTTGGCTTCAAAGGGAATGTTATCATCAAACAACTATAGGGAAACATTACACTAAGCTGTTCAGTGTAATGTTTTAATGCTACCAAACATAGTCAGACATAGATTTAAAGGATTATCAAACATGAATGGGAGATAACACTTGCTAACATCAACAATCTAGCTAAATTACACAAAATGCACAATTTAGCTATGTGTCCTTGCCCTTTTTTGCTCTGCGTTGTTTTGTTGCTAATATTGCTAGGTGATGGTTTGCATTCACCTGTTGAGTAAACAAAGTTCACTGGTCACCTATGGTAACTTGGTCTAATCAATCAGGCATGTGTAACTTAGCAAATGGTCTAATAAAACTATAAACTGAATCCCAATGATTGATTTTCTCTGCTAAGAGACAGAGACAGAATGTGGTCAACAGAAAGCATCATCTATGATGTTAATGGTAATTTCGGAGTAGTTCTACACATCTTTGACTTTATTCAAATTCTTGTACATAACTTTAGTGAATAGAACTCAAGGTGGGAGTTGAACCCAGCAGGTTGCTATCTACAAAGTGTAGTTTCTTCTTAATGTCATTCTATTTGGCTTACCTTTACAGGCATATTTACTCTCAATTTCTAAGCTGTGCAGAGCTTAAATAAAAAAAAAACAGTATTTGCAGTCTTGCAGAAGTACTGTTTATTCAAAACTACCCCTTCAAGTGACTCACTTCTAACTTCTACCACTGGAACCATATCACAGGTTCAGCTGTTTTGTGCAAAAAAAGATACACAAAGACCATGTGGACCATTAGAAGTTCTGCAAACAAACACTTACAAGATCTCGATGATAAACATACATGTAACTTTGATCAGACAAAGTTAAACCTACTCATGTTCTTGTCTTTTGTAATTCTGCTGCAACAAAGCACAGCTGCTCAGGTCACAAGCTGGTCAACATGTTACAGTATGTCACATTAATGTCACATCTGTCCTGTAATGACATGAAGTTAGTTAAGGATATCAAAGAACTTGTATTTTATTATACACCAATCGACAAGGAAATTTAAATTATTAAATTCATGTGAACAAATATGTAAATAAGTAAATGTAAAATTTTCTTTTTTTTTAGTTGGGAGTGTACTACTTTGTTAAACCATATTTAGGTTTATAGAAGACTTCCTTTCACACCTGACTTACACACATTGTTATATGTTATGTTTATTGTATTTCTAACTGTCAGTTGTGAAGAAACAAACAATCAAATTGAACAATGCTTTACATAATTTAAAAGCATCACATTCATGACCATTTTTGTATTAAACATGTTCTAGTTTCAGTCACTAACACCAGGCTATGCTGATAGTTTTTGTCTATCATTCTTAATATTGACTGTACAGTACATATTTGATAGTGACATTACCACCTTTATGGCAACGTGTACAGTTTATACAAGGTAAGTTCTCTCGAAGCATATTTTTGTCAATATCTTCGGTTGAATTTCATCAATACTGCCCTCGGTAGTAACCTTCAAAATAAGATGCACTTGATCCATATCATATGGATGGATTTATTCACAGCTAGGCCACAATGTCCAATTTATCCACCCAGACTGGATATTGTTAGGTACATACAGCACTCTGCATGGGAGTCTATAGAAACCTTTTGCAAATATTAACCTTCCCTCTACCATGGGTCAAAACTACCTATAGTTAACCTTGTCTCTTTCAACTCATCAAACAACTAAAGTAAAGATGAAGATGGCTTGGCCTGACAACAATAGTACAATACCAGCTGAGTACTTTCTGATGTTCCTATTACATAATAGCTATAGTTGCCTCTATATCAATGGCCTTGACAAGAATGGATTTGCTTAAATCCTATTCACATATGTTCTACTCTCAGACAGAATTGTTTCATACAATCATGGTTGTCACCAACATAAAAAAAAAAAATAACTCCATCAGTTTCCATGAAAAAACTCAACAGACCAAAACATCATGAGAACATGAGAAAGAAATGTTACTATTCAAGACCCATTTTCTATAAGGAATACAAGGATTATTGTGTACAGTAGGCTATGGCATTTGCTTCTTCTGTCATTAGTATAACAAACTGTGAATCTTTTAATCCGACTAGGTTAAAAGTCAGGGATGTTGCCTATTTATAAAGAGCAAATTGAGGGCTTATGGGAATGGGACTATTTATATGGTTATTCAGCTCAAAGCCAATGGCTGTTGTTTTCTATAGCTGCCGTTTAGTGCTTACACCTTACAGGAAGAGAGGCAGGGATTAATTTTATCCAGTATCGCATCGCAAAATTCTATACGAAATATTCAAATTGCTATACAAGTGTAATGATACATAGCGGTTTTCTGCACAGGAACCAAAGTTTCCAATGAGAGAAAAAGTGAGGACCTTTGAAAATGCTACATAAACATTTGAATGCACTAAAGTTATACCCTCAGAGGTACAGTTTAATTTTAAACACATTGCATTTCTGTTATGCAGCTAATCAGTCCTGAATCTCAATGTAATGGCATTTCTAGCTAATTTATTGAGAATGACGCACAACTCTCATACACACAAATATTGTCTGCAAATAAGTATTCTGCAAAATTTTCTTCCCAATGTATCAACTATTTTTTCACTGTAAACTTACCTTACTTACAAATCATAATATACACATACATATATGAGTGCTGTGTACAGCTGCAGTAAAAGTAAGGCTTACTAAATTTCTTCCTTCCATTTCAGAATTATGTTTCCCAGACACCTTTGACCTCCCTTCTACAAAGCAAGTATCACATTATTTTCAACTAATCTTTACATTTTCATAGTGCATGGTTAACTTGGGGTCACATCTTCATGAAGTACATTTAATATAATATTGATAGAGATACCAACAGACACAGTTATGGTCTTTTAGGAACTACAGGTAGCTCACAGATAAATTTACATGATCAGATTTTGTAATGATTTTATGTTTTGTCAAAGTCCCTTTAGTGCTTTATTGTGTTCAATATAACGTTCCTAATATACACAGCTCATTCGCAGAGCGGTTTGAATACTAACGTTTGAATCTGCTTTGCAGAAAATGAAATAGCCTAGATATACTACTGGGATGTAGCTGGGGGTGGATTATGTTCGGGGGATGGCCCGATGGGTAGCAGGAAGGGATTGAACAAATTGTATACAAGATCAGAAACTTCTTGTAACATGTAAAGATTTTCGTCTCTTACAGGTATTAGCAGTGTACAACTTGTGTATGTTGGCTTACAGCCCACTTTATAAACTGCACTGAATTTTACATATTGTAATCAAAGGTCTATTATTGAAACAGTAAACAGTGATATCACGAAAGACTACACAGAGAGGCGTTATCATCTGGGATAGAAATCGACATACCAATGTAAGTTTCCACGCTTAGATGAAGTTTATTTACTATCACAACCAATTAGTATAAATGATAATGCATTAAGCAAGCTGCCATGTCAATAGTTTAGTCCTTAACCTTGCCCTCTTACTGCAAGTCAACCGGTACAAATGCTAATGATGTTGCGAATTAGTTACAGCGAATTTCGGACTAGAATAAAGGCCAAAAAAGGCACATTTTCTGGGCACTCTGCCTCAGTCTGGGATTGCCTTGTTGCTTGCACACTGCTCGGTTTCAACTTTGTGAATACTATTCAGCAGTAATTAACAAGCAGGTTTGCAAGGAAATTCAAATGGGATTTTCAACTACGAGTGTAGAACAGTTTTCTCTTCAAGATGAGTGTTACAATGTCCGCCACCGAAATATCCCTCTTTATCTGGCTTCTCATGATACAAAATTACATGAAAATGCAGTATTACTCCTCATTGCAAGTGCAAGAGAACTGCTTAAAGATACAGCTTACATATACTCTTTTAGGCACTATACAGCCCTGAACTCAGTTTAATTCCCAATAACTGTTTTATTACAATTTTAACTAAGTCCTGCTTTTCAGCAAAGAGACTAATCAAACCACAGACTCTATACTTGCTTAAGTTTCAACACATTTAGGTCCAAAACCAGCAGTGTACAGTGGAAGTGTTATTGTTCCAGCAGGACTAGATTGATTCACAAGCTATTGTTATGTTGGACTAGCAGCTCTTGCTTTGAATATCCTTCACTGAAGCAGTTAAAACACCAATCCACCCACTTCAAAAAGGAAGCACCAACCACACTATTGCAATGGCATTACAGTACTTACTGTGGCACCTACTGTACCTCCCACACACAAATATTTCAATGGTGACATATGGCTGCAAGAATTAGCCTTATGGAATGTAAATTTTCATGATTATTTAAATATACCCTAAAACATACACACACACACCCAGACACATCCAGTTTCATAAGAAACTAAACAAAAAGCCAGACATGACAAATTTAGGCATAAATTTACTGTATTAATTGGTTTATCAAAGAGTAAGAATCAAGTTTTGACATGTTTACAAAATATTTATCGCAAATTTACTTCCAAGATGAAAGCATCATCGCTTTGATTACCGTCATATTAATTATTAGCTCACACAGTCCTACTGGCAACTGGCAGGTGACAAACTGTAGTACATGACATGTTGGTAGTCCAACCCTGCATGTTGTTTCAAGAAGTAACATCAAGTGAATGCTGTTTAATTCTTGTTCTAAGATTGAGATACATGATCATAACAAAGTTGACATGATAAAATGTGGACATAAACATTAAAGATTACCAATACTAAACTTACCAGGTATCTGTTACCGAATGGCTAAGAACCTACAGTGAGTACCTACAGTCATCAAAAATATCCTTCCAGTCATTCCTGAACTGGAATGGGGACATTGCCTCTGAGTCCTACTTTGTGATGAACTGGAATTAACCAATGATGCTTAATCTCTTTGCAACACAAAGCTCAGAAAATAAAATGTTAATACTATACTCTACAATCCACACTAACCTGGCCTTTAATGTTAATACTATACTCTACAATCCACACTACCCTGGCCTTGAGTGATCTCCATGACATTACTTCTAGCGTAACCAAGGTGTAACCTATATTACATTATATGGGACCATATTGGCAAATCTCATCAAATATACTGTGTCCACAATGATTTCACCTTGGTATCACAACTTTTAGTTTGCAGTAGGTCGTAGGACACAAATTGGTATCAGAATCGTTGCTATAGCTCAAGCATGAGGCATGAGGACATATGAAATTGATATTTCAACCAAAGCAGAGTTTTTGCATACATATGACAAAGTTTTCCCTAGTTCTGGGAAACTGAAAATAAGTTGGAGAGATCTCTCCCCTGTAAAACTGAAACTGAGACCAAGTTATTTTTCTGAGCTCGACATGTCTCGTAGCACCACTCTCCTATTGAATTATCCGTGACTGAGTGCGCATCAGGCTACATAAATAAGGATCACTATAAGTACTTGTAGATCAATTTCTATGATTAGTGACAGTATTTTCTGTGCTGAGCACCTAAGCTAAATGATACACAGTATCCACAAAATGTGTATACTATACTGTATAGTCATCAACAATCCATCCCCTGTTTTACGTTAACAGTGTAAACATACTGATGATTTGGCTGCTTCAAAAGTTATTGTCAATTACAGCCAGCACGTTTTTTTATAACAATTAGTGTAACAATTAGTTTTGTTCACCTGGATTTTAAGTATCACCATTCACCAGGACTTAAAAACATTACTTCTAATGCTTTTGCTTCTGTGACTGCTTCCAGCAGGATTTGTCATATATTTGATTCCTCTGTTAACGTTTGTGACTCACTGCTGGAATTCATCATCGTTTGACGTTCCAACAAATGAGATGTCTGATTCATGAGACACAATTAAGAGATTGCAATTTGTACATCCTCTTGTCTCAGCTACTATCCATCATCCTAATCATGGAGGGAGTCGCATAGGTAGACATTCACACTTCAGTAATAGCTACAGACTAGTAGCTGGGGTGATTTGAGGTATGTCCTCCTAAGTGACACATTGAGTGTCTGCATAGGTATACACTCACACTTCAGTATTAGCTGTACAGTAGCTGGGGTGATTTGAGGTATGTCCTCCTACAGTAAGTGACATTTTGGAGTGTCTGCATAGGTGTACACTCACACTTCAGTACTAGCTACAGTAGCTTGGGTGATTTGAGGTATGTCCTCCTAAGTGACACATGGAGATAGTCTGCATAGGTATATTTACTCAAAATACAGTAATAACTGCAGTAGCTGGGGTGATTTGAGGTATGTCCTCCTAAGTGACACATGGAGAGTGTCTGCATAGGTGTACACATTCACACTTCAGTAATAACTACAGTAGCTGGAGGTGAATTGAGGTATGTCCTCCTAAGTGACACATGGAGAGTTTTTAACATTTCTGACCCTGATCCCATGTGACCTAATGATTTCTAAATACTGCAGTATAAAAAATATTAACACAACATGACAACCAAGCTTAGCAACTACTAACTGCTGTGGATAATAAAACATTTTAACATAAATTTGCACACTAAACAATAATTCCAAATGACCACATTTTACACTTTATAGACTAAGAATTCTAGCCCCAAAATGACCAAGGAGTTCTTGCTCATTTCTTGGCAAGAACTCCAATATAAAAAATCATGTCAGCCATATATTGCGAATATCCAGGTATTCCTGAAAATTAAAATTCATGTTCTTCCCTGCAGATTATGCGAGCATTGCCTGCACTTATCCATTGCGAAATACTTTGTAATGCTTCACCCTACGTATACTGTAGGTTTAACATTTCATATTCAGGTAAAGGAATAAGGAGACTTCAGATGTTAAAATAGATACAACAAATATATAAGCATCACAGTTTCATAAAAAGAAAAACATCTAAAAAGAATATCTAGAGTAAACATGCAAACTCTAGAAAACATCATGTTATCAGAGAATTCACTTAAATGAGAAAGTTACAGGTATTTCTACATTAAGTGACAAATGAATGAAGGGTAAACTGAGAAGCAACTGTAGCGGACACTGCTATTGCAAGCTGTTAAGGTGAAAGATGGTGTCATAATCAAGTGATGATTTTGGTGTTGACATGTATCAATCAGCACAGTTAAGATGAGACTGCAATGCATACAGGTCTGGGTTGCCAGTTTTTCTGTGATGTAATTGAGCCAAAATATAAATGTCAAATACCAGTCAATTTGCTGTGATATTATGACAATTGACCCCTGTATATATAGGTAGGGATTATGTGGTTTTGCAATTCGTTGCGTGGTTTTGCAATTTGTAGCAATTGGAGGTCTCTTAGATGATCATTAGGGTGTGAAACTTGGTAAAAATTGCCAATGTTTTTACCAACACATAGTCCAACATGAAACCTTGGGTCTGACTGAACAATATTGAAGCAGTTCAACTTCTGTTCAAGCAATCAATTTTCTTTGGGGGAATTGAACAATTTTCAGCAACTAATATTTTCAAATTTGGTAGGCCATTACAAAAAAAGGCAAATGGCCAACATGCTGTTTGGCCAAACCTTTTCTTTCCCTCCGGTCAAGAAACTTGCAAAATGCCAAATTATTCATATTTGGCACGTAAAATGCCACATTGGTTACACATGTACTTTGGGAGAAAAATTTGCAGATATTGACTTGAAGATTGCATATATTGCCATGATTAACATATTTTAATCATGGCAATATAAGTTATATAACTTTGCATTTGGGGACACACATTAGGAAATCAGCATTTACTATATTTAGCTATACCTATTTTTCTGGTTTGTCTTTTACAGCAATTTAGCTCTTTAGGTATTCAGGCAAGGGTTACATGTAACTAAGTAACTTCAGGACTGCAATGTCATGATGAGAATATGTCTACAAGGAGAGGACTAGAAAGTATAAATTATAACATTGTAAGGTTTTAAATCCGGGACCTGAGGGCATTGTAATGCACAAAATGTTTCATCCAGATACCACACCAAATTTAAATAGTTCACAAATTAAACATCAATAGAAGGGATGTTTGACTTAGCTAGTTTGCTTAATCTCAGCACACCAAAAAAATAAAGAAACAAATGGTGTGCTCTCTGACACAGAAGAGAAGAAACTCAAAATTTTGTCCATTTGATAAAGGAGAGCAACAAAAACAAATCTTTGTGAACTTCTAGGCAATGTATCATATTTAGTATAAAAATATAAAGGTATGAAATATGCCTAAAGCACTTAGTATTTTTGTGGTCACTTATAAGGGTGTGACCTAACGGTTATTTCGCTAACCGTTTAACCGGATCGCCGCCAGTCGGTTAACCGTTTAACCGCCGTTTCCCGATCGCGGCTTTTTCGACGCACCGTCACTCGACTATTAGTATTAATGAAAATAGGACATTATGAATACAATAATTAAGGGTTTTTTTCCAACAGGTAGCAATTCAGGCAACAAGACGACGATCAATGTATGTTAATTACTAATTAGGCCCAATAATAT
>JAAAKB020295884.1:6144-16456 GCA_010014835.2 Apostichopus leukothele
TGTTACTTCCCTCCCTCATTTGGTTCAGCTCCTGCGCCCCCCCCCCCCCCCCGTGCCTTGCAGTTTCCCTCCAGTTAGGCCTGAATCAACAATGGAAACTTTGTACATTTCTAACTATTGCAATGTTCTTATAGTCATAACCAGACCAGCATCAATTTTTTTGCATACATGTATTTTCATATTGAGTTCATAATAATAGTTTAATATTTTTCTATTAAATACATTTTTAAGGTTTCCTTTAAAAAAAATTAACTTAACTTGCCTTTCTAAAAATGAAAATGTTCAGAAGAGCAGACATCACTTGCATGTAAATCAGGCAGAGTGGTAGCCGGGGCCCTGGAAAGTTTGAGAAGAGAATTGATATAAAACCAAAAGCCACATCATTCATCTTTGTCTTTGGAAACAATCTGCAACCATTGGATTTAAAACGCATGCAGACACTCAAATTGTTGCACAAGGCACACTGGGCACGGACCATGGCCATTTCAATATCACTTCTTCTGTCAGATTCTTGCCAAAGTTCACTTGTTAACAAACAAATTTACTAAAAGTTTCAAGAAAATCCAACCTAACAATAATCTTTTGTATTCAGTATAGTGCAAATTGTTGAAGGATACTGAAAGTAGTGTAAGTTATAGAGGGATAGAGCAAATATGTTATAGAGGGATAGAGCTTATATGTTATAGAGGGATAGAGCTTATATGTTATAGAGGGATGTTATAGGGGTTATAGACAGATAGTTGAAGTTATATAGTAAATTGTTCATTGCGACTGATGAAGTTTTTGTTAAAGACAAAAGATGAAAGAATTTACTTTCTTCACTCACGATGTTTGATATGATAATAAATGTAATTACAGCATAAACTACTGTAAACGCTAAACATCAAAAACTGTTTCGTGAAACAATACAGTAATAATTCTTACTCTCTGACCGTTAAATTTCTCACAAAATTAAGATACTTATTAAATTTTCTGATCCTGACACCTTCCACTCCTCTCTGATCCTAACACACTTCTCCTCCTTTCTGATCCTTACACCCTTCAACTCTGATCCTAACACCCTTCCCCTCCTCTCTGATCCTTACACCCCTTCCCCTCCTCTCTGATCCTTACACTCTTCTCCTCCTTTCTGATCCTTACACCCTCCTCTCTGATCCTTACACTCCTTCCCCTCCTCTCTGATCCTCTTAAAGTCTTTCCCATGTCAAGTAAAATTTTGCTGTCAGCACTCAGGCCCTCCTGTTCAGCAGACTACTCTGTATAGATGTCTGTGTAAAGGTTAAAGTCAAAGACAACCACTGTTGCCCTTGCTGCCATGTGCACAGTGCATGCTTGTGCTAATGTGTGTTGGTAGCGGTGGCTGACAGACTGGTACAAGATTGTGTATACAGTATCAGGCATGATTGATTATCTTTAACAGCAATTCCACAACCTTCAGATCTGCATGGAACCTGTACAGTGGGTTTTCAAGACAGCCTGCCAGACTTGTTTGGTCTAACTAATGACCTACCGGAAAATTTTAATTTTATTAGTCATTGCTGAAAGCAAAAAGAACATGTGATTTTGATGACATGGGTATACATGTGCATGCGTGTACACTAAACTATTTGCTAGGGTTCCTCGCTTACTGTACCTGTCTCCTCACAAGCTCAGCACACTTGCTCTACTGTGCTTAGAGTGAACTGGTTATCATTTAAAGGTAGTCTGTATAGGCCCCAAATTATAGCATGCTAAAATTGCTACAAGTTTCCAAAAAGTACTTTCCTAGAGGTCTTTACTCTCCAAATTGTTCTCAGACATTCTAAATGATGTATACACACAAGATGACTGAGTGTCCCAGTGAGGTAACTTTCCTGCAGGGTGGTAAATAAATACAGTTTAAGAATTTGGACCAACGGTGACCAAATTTGAATATCTGGCATATTTGGGGCCAATACAACATACCTTTCAGCCTTCAGCTACTGTCACTACCAGTAGTCAATGACCCTTCTCATTCATTCAACACTGGTCACCAAAAGTGCCAAGGACTTTTAAGAGGGAGTGTGTTCCTCATTCAGAATCTTCATCCAGTACAATTGAATCTTAATAGACGCATAGCCATCTGATGTGTGTAGGAGATGACTGGCTTGTGAACATGATAAGTCACCAATGGCAGCCTACAGTACTATTACCTACCTGCTTTTATGAATTGCTTTGATGGTACAGTAGGTCCCTCATTATGATAGCACTTAGCTTTGTGACTTTTGAAGGCTCTGAACACTCCCTCACAAAGTACAAAGGCTCTTTTGTACAGAAGCTGCTATTCATCTTTGCACTTGTATAGTCTAGCAATTTGTCCATGTTGCCATCTGGTCATACAATACTGGATCAATTAATCCCTGCAAGTTTTGTTGATGTCAAAAGTACATTGTGCAGAATCCAAAAATCAATATGAAGTGATTAAAATAGGGGAGAGTGGCTGTAACAATAGTTTTGTCAAACAATAACTCCAACTTAAGTGAAGATTGGATGAACTTCATACTTGTTTGGTAGACCCAGCTTAATGAACTCATACATGGAAGTCTTGAAGACCCATGTATATGTCACAATGTGCTTTGACATATAGACAGATATAGACAGATTTTTGGATAGAACTTTGTGTGAATGTGCCCTACTAAGTTGACAGTAACTTAAATTGCTTTTATAAATTTAATTCTTAATTTTTTGCTAATCGGTTGTTTTCTGTTGTTGGTTTACATTTAATTCGTCTGTTGTTTAGTTTTACATACAAACTTTATAGTGGTACACTCTGCATACTAAACTGTACAGTAAGTAAGTATGTGTTAGTAATACATTCCCTGTCTTCAATTCCTAATTGCAAAACTTCTCAAGCATCCAACTGTTAATCTTAGATTAGATTAGATCAACCTTATTAAACCTCACAAAGGGGTAATTGAATTCTTGCATAAAATAGTAAACAGTATTAAAAAAATAAAGAACAATAACATTACAAAGACACGTACAAACAATACAATGGACAAGGCAAGAGACCGGAACAGTTCTAACAATGGGTAACCTAGGTTACCTTCCTGCCCCCAAACTGAGTTAAAAGTGACCTTAGCAGTAACCTATTTTAATTCTATGAAACACATCATGAATGTTAGGAATTAAGTATATTTTTGAAAAAAGTTGTTTCTAGGCAATTTTTATTTCATTTCCCTTTCTCATTTCATTTCATTTCAGATGGAACCAAAGGCGACAAGGATGACTTCTTTTACGATACAGAAGCTGTGGACATGGCAGCAGCGTTCCTCGGGCCCACCCTTTGGGACAGGACATTACCCTCCGACTCGGACCTGAAGTTGGAATACATGGACATCGATGAATTTCTGGCCGAGAATGGTATCCAGGTCAACAACGGCGAGAGCAAGGAAGACAAGTCTGCCAGGGACCTTCCTCTGACCATTGAACGACCCCTGACCCCCCCTGATGAGTTGATTGCTCAACCTTACAGCAGCATATCCATGCCTTCCTCACCAGTAATGTCGCCTGTAATGGTGGATACACAGAGTACTCGCAGCATGGACGGTGTAGGATCCACTCCGCTGGGCTCTCCAAGTAAGGAGCACTTTTTATTTCTAAAATGAGTAGTACTGTTAAACATTAATGACTGATGCTTTGGTTAGGTTCACCCTTGCTGATCTCTTTATAAACAGTATGTGATTGTCATAGCATGCTGTTCTGTCTGAACCATATAAATATACTGTGTTTGTGCTTCCCAAGGCTTTACTAACACATATATATGTGACAGTGGAAACATATAAACTAAATCTTTTATGTTCAAGAACAACAAAATGAATCCACTCAGAATGTATACATGTACACTACTCACTTAAGAAACACTACAGACAGCTTTAACACATTTAGTGTGGCATATTCAAGTGTAGAATATGCTTACAATTTGATATCTTCTGTACAGTACAGGAAACTCACAGGGACACTAGTACAGCATTCAAGCTATTGGTCAACCGATACTTGTCAATAGCTCCTGGGTCAATCATTGGTCAAGCATGTGGCAGGATGCCAAACAGTTGTGGCGTAAAGTAGTTCTACCTCAAACGGTTCAACTTTAGGTCAAATGTGATGCAAAGTTCAGCCAGTGGCCATACTACTATATGGTAACAATACCAGATGACCTTGTTCCAGCCATCATCTCATGCTTGACCATCAGCCTGTGGGAATCCCAGGGTTCATATTAAAGTGATCTCGCTGCAGTCTGCAAGGAAGAACCCCATGCAACTGATATTTATATCCATGATTTGACCTCTGTACAGTACTGTCCACAGAGTAATCTCAGTGTTGACCAAAGGCTTGACATGTGTGCTGTGTACCTTCATGGCTTTTCTCACTGTTTACACTGTACTGTAGCTTTTGAGAGGCAATGTGTGTCAATAGTATTAATGAAGATAGCTAATAACCAAGCTTGCAAGGAGAACTAAATAACTACGGTGTCTCTTAAGTGTCATTTCATCTTGAAAAGTTTTCTGAAACTGTCTACATTTTGGCTGGTTTAGTAGGCGTTGTCCTGGAGATAGAAGTCTGAACATAGATAGATATGGGGATAAATTAATGTGTGGGAAATGGCCATGCAGTACAGTACAATTATTTATCCTGTCAATGTTACGTCATGGCCGCAAGTGAAGTTCTCCAGTTATTAATCACATACCAGTCTATATATGGCTTTAGCCAGTTAGGCAAATTGCAAATTTGTTAACAGGTTCTTTGAACATTTGCAGTCAAGTTGATGTTAAGTAGTTTTGGTGCTTTGTAAAACCAGGATTACCTGCCATGTGTAGCTGTTTTTAGTCTGGTTTGTTGGGATTAAGGCATCAGTAGGGCTTAAAATAAAACACCAACACAATTTAACCTGTGTCTTTGCGATGATAAGAAAGCTCTAGGTAACTTTTATGTACAACCATATTCAGTTAACATGAAACCAGCATAATATGGTCCAACTGAGATGTCACCAAAAGATAGATTTGAAAAACTTGCATGAAAGTGAAATTGCCCCAAAAGGTGTGGACATAACAGTTTGCCAGGATATATTCAGCATGATTTATCTGACACGTTGATAGCTATTTGACATGACACATACACATATCTTTTGTATACATACAAAGGCACACACAAGATCAAGTTTGAGATTCTGCAAGTCATGGAAAGTGTAAAGGGTGGACTTATAGATATGATAGTTTACACAGGTGGGGGGTGATTTAATAAGTACAGTACTATGAATACAATATTTTAATATTGATGAAAAGAGAGATCATTGGTGGATAGTAAGTATTATCAGTTGTCAGCACAATATGGAACAGTTAATACAGCCCAAAGTGTACAATGACTCTTTTTTCGAAAGAATGTCCTTAAAATTGAGTTTAATTTCCATATAACGATAATTACCAGTGTAATGTCAGATCATAACACCAGGCTGGAATGTACACCAATATGGTTTGAATGAAGAGGAGGAAGAAACAGCAGAAAAAAAAAAAAAAACGAGCGAGAAAAACTGAAAGGGAATAGTGGTTGTAACCCTTTCTTAGGTTGAATGACATACTGTATACAGAGTTAAAGCATACAGTAGGTCTACCAGTACATCACCGGTAATAAAAGACAAAGGGTAGAGACTGTACAATGTATTTCAGCAGGCTGTCTCTTCCGTGTCAGTATATACCTGTTTAACAATATGGCCTTCATTAAGTTTAACGACTTTAACGACTGCATTGTGTGGGTTATCAGTTGGTTGCGTGGGATTTTGTTTTTCAGCAATTCTGTATATAGTAGTAATAGAGACCTGATGAGTTGTTTTTCAAATACAAAATAAACTGTTAGTTTTTGGGCTTTTTGAAAGTTAACTGTGTGACAACAGTAAAAACAAGTTCATGTATCGGCTTATAGACATGCTATCATTGATAATGTGATTTACCGCTGCATGGAGGGACTGTAGCTGCTAACCCAGATTGAAAACTACCTGCTTGACAATACAGTAACTCAGCTCTATATTTGCACTGTTAATAGTGTTCTAGTTCTCCACCCATTTGGGATGTACTGTAGTTTAGTTCAAAGAACAAAGGCTATCAGGTGCAATAAAGAGGGACCTTGGTAACCTATTACAGTACTGCACCCCTCCAATAATATCCAGATCTTGAACTGACTTGCATTGAACCAAACAGCTACAGTTCATATTTGTTAGTTTCATCTTGCTTCTGATGTCAGATAACATTAATTCATACTTTCAACAATGACCATCACTGTTTTTATCTTCTTGCAGTTGCAGCTTTTCAAGAGGAAAACCCCTCCGTGGCTTCCCCTGGCACCCCTCCTAGTCCACTCAGTCCGGCCAATGTGGATGTGGCTTTTGCAGTGTCATCCACAGATGTGGCCCTGGCCACCGCCCCAGGACAGTGTGAGTTCAACCCGAGAGAAAAGTCCTTTTCGGAGGACGATTTGAAACCGCAGCCCATGGTGAAGAAATCGAAGAAGCAGTACGTCCCCGAGGAGCTCAAGGACGACAAGTACTGGGAAAGAAGAAGAAAGAACAACATTGCTGCAAAGAGGTCCAGGGATGCAAGAAGAGTCAAGGAAAACCAAATCGTAATTAGGACCTCCTTCCTGCAGAAGGAGAATTCATGTCTCAAGTCTCAGGTCTATGATTTGAAGAAAGAGAACCAAAGTTTCAAGAAGCTCGTGGAAACCTACGAGAAGAAACTGCTAGCTCTCAATGCCCTGTGATTCACCTCTCGTCTCAGCAGCAGTGAGATTCATACGAAGGCATCGATCTGTGATGTACAGTCACTCTTTGTTTTCATTCTGGCTTTCTTTTGCGCTTAACTTTTCCTCCTCCCTCTCTCTGTTATTCTTCTTGTGAAACAAGTGGTCCGACTTGTGTCACAAGAGACCCCCCATTCCCCCCGCAACAGCAGTCTTACTTTGAAAATCTTTGTGTGAGGCAACCTTCATGGAACACTACACCTGTCAAAACCTGTCAGCGTTGAGATTGGTCAGAGAGCAGCGTGACTTTATTCGAGTTGACTGTCTCGCTTCCCAGGAAAACGAAAAGTGCAAAAGACAGTCGAAGACACTTAACTTCTTGGAAAAATTTAACTCACTTGCTGGACATTAGTCAAATAGTTATGTGGAATTTTGAGCAAATTGTATGGCAAGGAATCGCAAGGCGAACTGGCTTGCTGGTTCTCTTTAATGGAAGAGTTATCAAGTTAGCAGGAAGAAAAAGGAGAAAGGAAATGAGCATATCCTGCATGTCCGATAAAATTAAGCCACTTTTATCTTGACTGGTTTCCCTTTATGACTTACAGTGGGTCACACCACTTTTATTAACTCAGTGTTTAACTGACGAAGTTGTTACCATGATTCAAGTGTTCTCTGCTTTTATACATTGTTTCACCCTTCAAAGTGGAAGCTGTATTTTTTTTTATAGGCTTGTTAATTTGTTTCACTAGATATTCACCAATTTGGGACCAGTATTAACTAGACTTATGTCAGTGTTCGCATAGTTGGCTCCCTCTGTCGTTTTGCTATTGCTGTATAATTTGCTTTTGTGCTTTTATGCTTTTGGTGATTTCACGTGCCTCACCATGGTGGGGTGATTTAGCTGCAGCAGTGCATTTATTGTACATTATTTTAATTGTATGCAAATGTTGTTTCATGATAAGAAGTACCAGACGTTACTCCCTTAAGTGATGGAGCTTAACAGACATATTACTTGGGTGAGAAAGCTAGAGAAATCAATTTAATACCCATATATTGTAAGTAAATGATTTAGGAATAACTACAAGACTCACTCACTTAAGTGATAGAGTTTAACAGACATATTACTTGGATGAGAAAGCTGGAGTAATCTAGTAATTCCACAATATGATGTTGAAGAACAAATGGCAGTTATGCAAGTTTGTTTCTTCTGTGATTGTAAATAGTAAAACTAGTTCGCACGTTGTACATATTAAATTTAGGGCACATAGAGTTGATAATGGAATGGCTTGCAGTTCAGTTTACTTGTGCTCAAGAACCAAAAAGAAAAAAAAATAGCAAAATAAAGGAATACTACAAAATGGATTAAACCTGATACTGTTTTGGAGAAGCCATATGTTATGTATTGTTGCTAAAGGAAAGAAAATGTATGAAGAAAAGAAAGAAAGAAAGAGAGAGTTAAAGCACTATACCTCATGTAAGTTGGTTTATTATGTACATTTGTATGTTATTTCAAGGTCTTCAAAAGCCTTCAACATGTGATAAGATTTCAAATGTCAACTTATATCAGTATGTGAATACGTTTATATAAACATGATATAACAAGAAGGGAATGGTTTGCTAGACCTCAAACTTAATCTGTGGTTCTCCTTGAATGAGCATAAACACACTATTATTTTTTGGTGGAGGTCAAAGTTTATTTACTTTTGTTAGAGATTATTGCATGTTTTTTTTATGTTGGTATATCTCTGGAATGCCATAGTGGAAGATTAGTTGCTGAATTAAATATGCAAGACTTGTGGGAAGTTTCAAGTTCAACCAAGGTCAGTATTGGTCCAAGTAGGAACGCCTGGTAAACATAAAATAACAGCCCGTCTGTGCCCTGACCTGGGTACAAACCTGGTTATTCCTCCAGGGAAGTCTACTTGTTCTTCTAGAAATTTCAAAACCCCTAAGACATTTCTCTGACAGTTTCAAAGTTATCTGCCACCAAACGAAGGTGATTTTCTCTGACCACACAACACACAGCCAGTATTTACAGGACCTCGCATTTTCACTTTAAGTAACCATTTTGAGCCTGCCATTGAAAATTTAATTGTTTAAATTTAAACAGCCGAATGCATTGAATGGTGATGGCTACTACCGATGCTCTCGGGCTTCGGGTATGTCACATTAATGTGTACATCTCGGTTGTCTAGTCACAATCATGTTGGTTTGAAGTTGTTTTATGGCAAGTAGCCACTGGGATGGGGATACATCACTGGTTGATAAATGGTTTTTAAGATAATAACATTTTTGGCTGTTACTTTTGAAGGAACACCGGATGACTACTGTTCAGTTCAAGTTAGTGATAATAGCAGCACATTAATGTTACACAGTAGCTCATGTATCTCACACACTGACCGTACTGCACCTACCAATTAGGGTTCCCTCTGTGAACGTTTGTGGTCTCTGTATATATGCCGGTACTTGATCATTGTTTCTTGTTAAAAAATCATCTTTTCTTATTCAATCTAGATATTGATGTGTTTATCACAGAGATTAATTGTATTTAATGTTGGATATTGAACATATTCTTATAAAGTATTTCCGTTATAAACGAATGAACTGTGTGCAACAAAGACTACAATTAACAAATACAAAAGTTTGAACTAAATTTTGTGATGTCATGTACAGATTTCAGTTTCTATTGGACAAGATACATGATTGAAGAAGCTACTTTTTGGATATGGTTTATTTTGGCCTTGGATTTAATGTAACAAAAATTATTGCATTATAACAAAAAATTGAAAACATTAATAAATTATTCTCACTAAAAGTTCACACGGTAAAAGACTTGGAATGATATCTTGAAAATGATAAATTGCAGTCTCATTTTGTTGATATATGAGACTGTTCTTTCATTTAAAGGTGGTGAACTGACTTTCTCAAGGCAGCATATATACATATATCTATATAGATAGGGGTATGGGGGGGGGTGGGGGAGAGAGATAGTGTTGTTGGTTATTTGTACAGGTTCATATAGTCACGGGTACCAATAGTAGATTTTTCATACATAAAAAAAAAATCAAATTTCTTAACTATCGTTTACCTAACTCCATTGTCAAGATCATGTTAACTTGCAACATATATATAGTACTCTTTAGACCTTTACAAAGTGTTAATGGTAGTTTTAAAGTTTTCACACTTTGATCTCGTGCACAATATAAAATTTTGACGAAAATTGTTACACTCCTTTTTGTTTTTGATGTCATGTTTTGCATTTTCGAGGAATGCAGTCGTCATGTGGCTATGTAACTTATTACGATGAACTTACTACAGCCTGATGAATAGGTCATAGTTATCATTGTCACATGCATGGCTGCAAACATTTTGAAAGACGATTGTTCTTGTTGAATCACACGTGACATTGCATATCCTGTATGAAGGGAGGGAGCTGAACCTACAAGATGAATAAGCAACTTGTATTCAACAAAGAAGATCGTTAAAACTACTGCTATCCTTGAAAGGTTGTAATGTGTATGTATGTATGTGTGTATATATATATATATATATATATATATATATA
>JAAAKB020295993.1:0-16450 GCA_010014835.2 Apostichopus leukothele
CTAAGTTTACAATCAATATTTACACCTAAAAACTTAGTAGTATAAACTTGCTTAATTATTTTCCCATCCATACATATATCTTTATTCCAAATAAGTGTATTACGAGTATTAAAGACAATGTAATTACTTTTTTGTACATTTAGTGATAATTTATTGGCTGAAAACCAATTACAGAATTTATTTAATTCATTTGACACGTTGGAAGATAATGTGATTATGTCGTCGCTCTCGAAGAAAATACTGGTGTCATCAGCAAAGAGAATGATTTTGGCTAGTTTTGAGACATGACAAATATCGTTAATATATAGAATAAATAACAAAGGGCCTAAGACTGAACCCTGTGGAACACCGCAACGAATTTTAGCAAGATCGGATCTAGAGTTTTTATACAAGGTATACTGATATCTGTTCGAAATATAGCTTTCAAGCCAGTTGAGAGTAGTTCCTCTAATGCCGTATGAAAATAATTTATTGATAAGGATGGTATGATCGATCGTGTCAAACGCCTTCGAAAGGTCGAGGAATACACCTATGCAGTTTTTGCCATTATTAAGACTAGTATGTAAACTGTTAACTGCATCTGCCAAAGCCAGTTCGGTAGAATGTTCGGGTCGAAAGCCGTACTGTTCTTTACAGAGAATATTATATTGGTTAAGAAAATTAAATATGCGATTGAACATAAGTCGTTCTATGATTTTAGAAAAACAGGAAAGCAATGAAATCGGTCGATAATTCTCATATACATTTGAATCTCCCTTTTTATAGATTGGTATAACCTTTGCCATTTTAAGTTTATATGGGAATATGCCAGTGTTAAATGATAAATTACATATATGGGTCAAAGGCTTAGCAATAAAAGAAAAAAACATTTTTATAATACCAGGTTTGAAATCATCATATCCTGCTGATTTATTGGGTTTCAAGTTGAAAGCTGCAATTTTAATTACTTCTTCTTCTGTGACTGGGAATGTGAATATTGAATGACTCTTGTTATCATGGATGGTACTATTTAATTTACCTTTGTTATTAATTTTTACTAGAAAGCGATGGTCCAAGATTTACATAGATATTGTTGAAGTTATGATATTTTCATCGCTGGTTTGTTGGTCACCATCTTTGAAAACAGCAGCATATAATGATTCTTTACGGTTATTGTGCAACATTTCATTAATATATACGCCATGTGTGGTTTGTGTTATTTCTGCTCTCATTAAATTCATTGTCAAAATAGAGCTTTTTCGAAAGTCTAATTACTTGATTAAGCTTATTGCGATACGTTGTATACATAGACTTGTTCGTAACTGTAGGAGACTTTAACTGACGTCTGTCAAGTTTGTGCTTCCTTTTAATGGAAGTCATAATACCATTCGTAATCCAGGGGTGTTTCTTTCTAGAGAATTAAAAAAGGTATTATAAGCAGAATTGACATCATTTTCGTTTAAAACATTAGCCCAAGATGTGTCCCTTATTTCAGAAGTGAAATGCTTTATGTTGTTAGTATTGTAATTATATATAACATATATAGATGGTATTGTTAGATCTGATTTTCTTCCCTATACCACTTTTAGAAATATCGGAAATGGTCACTTATATCAGTTATTTTGAACTCCTGAAGTAATCGTAGAATCATGGTTTGTAAAGTTATCTGTCAGGCTTGTAGAAATACTACTAATACGAGTTGGAACAGTTATTGTAGGGATGCATCCGTTCGAATAGAGAATATTTTTAAAAACGTAGTTGATTTGATTGCATTCGATAAATCAATATTATACTCACCCATTATGTAGGTTTTACAGTTTTTATTCGATATGATGTTGAAAATATTTTCCAGATTAACATAAAACTCATCTAAAGAACCACTAGGTGGTCTGTAGACTCTGCCGATAAGAAATTCATCCTTTGAATTTATGTTAGTATAGCCTCTATAAAGAGAGATTCTATAGAATTATTAAAGATTGATAGGTTTGGTCTACAAATAAAACATATCTTTACGTACAAATAGGCAAACTCCACCGCGCCGTTTTTTGTCACGATGTTTTTCAACAAGTTTGTAGAAAAATTATCATTGAACCAAGTGTCTGTGAATCCAATTGCCGTAAAATCATTATTTAATACAGAAATGAAAGTGTTAATATCGTCAAACTTATTGTTTAGGCTACGACTGTTGTGGTGGTACAGTGATATACCTTAATGAGGGCGCAGATTGTTATAAGAGTCTATGTTATGGTACTTACACGAGACATTATTTTCCCTGAGGCCGTTAATATCGTGGAGTATAGGTGACGCCATTAGTGATAACAATAAAATTGGTAAGTAAGAGAATATAAATCTTATTTTGGTTCTGATCGTTCCCTTTCCCTTGTGTGATATCGCCTGGTGGTTGTGACGTTAGGCCTGGGATGTTCTTCCTCTGTTGCTGATTTGTGCTATTCTACTTTACGACTATCCAGTCTGCTCCGTCATTCGATGACAGGGTTTGCTTTATCTTTGCGTCGACTGCTTTTTACGTGCAAAGAAAGCGGACACGGACCAAAGGTCAACAGAACCAAAAACAATCTCAGTCTGTAAAACAACCTCCACAAACAACCACCTGTAAAAGAACCACCAAAAACCCAACTGAAACCAACAAACACAAATCTTTCACTAACGTAGCGTTTAACGTGACGTGAAAAGGACACGGACCCAAAGGCCAACAGGAGCAAAACAAAAAACACTACAAACCGGCCACAAAAAGCCAACTCCAAACCACAAACAGAAAAAAACCAACCCATATTATGTAACGACCACACAACCCCACACCCAACTACCAACTCACTCCAAACCCGACAACAGACGACAGGCCTTTTTGGGGGTACCCCTCATCCCATTCACATTAAGGGTGACGAGGGATAAGGTGTCATTATCTACGATGTTTTGTTCCCAATACGGGTCTTTTCAGGCACCAATCCGTGTTCCCCCTTTTCCTGCGAGCGAGCAGAGTTCTTAGCTCCTCGTCAACTTTGATCGAGTGGTCCCCTAGCGACCATCGTGTCCGGTATAGCGGAAGCGACTGCTGGCAGAGTGGAAGGGCCGCTCGAGTCAATGAGATCAGTGGCCTGTTTCGTCTCATCAAACCAATCGGAGGACTCCTTAGCCGCAACTACTAAGGCTGTAGTGCAGTCCTCCATTGGCGAGTCCGAATCTGGGCCACTCAATGTCTCTTGGGCCAGTTGACTCGGGGCCCGACTAGTATCACCGATAGCGGGCGCAGCTACCGGTGAACCAGTACAAGCGGCATCCTGCTCCGCATGCCACTCCGCTAATACCATCTCCGCCGTTTTGTCCAGCTCCGCCTCAGTGGGCAGACTGGCAGTCGCGGCAACTTCGCTCAGGGACGAGGTGGGACACGAAAGGGGGAACAAAGCCTCCACCGGGGAGCTAGTGTCGGACACTGAGGCCTTGGAAAAGGTGTCCCAAGACCGTGTATAACTCTGTCAAATTATCTTTATTTCAATAAAATTTTCTACAGAGTAACATGGTACATAATGCGATGGACTAACAGTTTTTGCATGAAAAAAATATATAACTTCCGAAGACTGCACTCATTTACAGAAAATTCGATATTTTAATTCATTATCAATACATGATTTGTTTTAGTGATTTAAAACTATGCTCAGTCCATAGATCTCATCATTAGCTTCAATTTGCCACCCTGCATGAATGAATTGCTTCTGGAATCAAAAGATCCAAGTCCCAATAAACCTCATTAATTATGCAAATTAACCTCATTAATATGCAAAATCGCGTTTTCGTGGCGAAAAATGTGGGAAGTGTCAAAGTATTGACAATTTGCCACATAACTTTGATTAACTTCATGAATTTTGGAAGAATCATTTTTGTGACCACGGCCTCCCTTTTAAGCGACTTTCAATATCCACGTGGAGTTTGTGGTGACGACGGTGAAGGCATCCCAATTGATCATGACAAACAAAGTATTGGCTGTGATAAATGTCAAACGTGGCATCACTTTTCATGCGTTGGACTTACCGGCCTGGAACCTTTTCTTACTAAGCGGAAATCAACCCGGAAGTGTAGTAAATGCAACAAACAAACAACGAAAGCGCAAGAGATTAACTGTCATAGTTCAAAAAAAGTAATAACTTTATTCTATTTTTCATTTAAGGTCATTTTATTTACAGTAGCTGTATGACATCAAAATTCTTTTGTTTACGAGCCAAGGTTTTTTCTTTCTACATTTGGCACACTTTGCAGGTTTACAATGAACCATTATGAGAAGTTATTCATGAGTATACGTTGAAAGAAAAATCACTGATCACAAAGACAAATGATGCAAATTATTAAAAATGTGATTTTGTAATTAAGAACACTTGCTCTTAATTTAATTTCAATGTCCTTGATCAACACAGAGCACATCTATTCCTGAAAACATCAGTGCAGAGTCCTTTGGCCTGTTTTTCAGTGATACGCCACCTTCGTTGACTCGTCGTGTATGTCATCTTCTGACCAGTCTGATTTAAAACTGGTGACTGAACAGAAAGTCCTCAGCATTATCAAGTCTAGGGCTTGTAAATCGGCATCTTGTGACCGTATAGCGTTTTGGCTCTTCAAATCGTGCCTAAATTCATTGATACCTGTTCTGACAAGAATAAGTAATGAATCTCTGCGCACTGGGTGTTTCCCTCAGATATTCAAACACGCTGTAATTACTCTTAACCAAAGTCATAAACAATTCATCGTCAATGGACAGATCCTCTTCTTTCCAGGCTTAGTGACATTCGTAATTTGGTAACACTTGAAAAACGCTTATGTTGCAACAAACTTCAAGTTTAGTAATGTCTTCCCTTGCCTTCTGTGAGATTTGCTCTACCTCTAAACCTTCATACTCCATTTGGGTAAGCTCATGTTCGAGGTCTGTTACCTTTTTCTTTAAACACGTAGTACATGTAACTTTACTGCAAGAACAATCACAATTCTGACACGAATAATCATGATCTCCAGTGGATATGCAAAGTGATTCTGTCAATAATTCCACAGGGTCCACTTGTATCCCAATGTCCAGAAATCCTGGTACGCTTAATGTTTTACGCTGCCTCTTTGGTGTTTGCTTCATAGGTGTTTCTGAACTTCGTTCACGTCTCTCTGGCTTTGGGGTCTCATCATAACCAGTGAGATATAATGTGCTTTTTTACGAGACCCGACATGCGGGATACAAAACGTCACGCGAGTGAGATATAATGTTGGATGGGGGGGGGGGGTTATCATCATATGGTTGGCCAAACTTAAAATGATTGCTGCAACCTTTTGTGTTACCTGTCAAAGTATTGCTCTCTCGTTTGATAATCCGAGTCCAAATTCTGTAATATTTGGGATTCTTGCACTTGTGGAATTTTATTCCATTGACAGCAGCATTGGGCATAATTTTCATCCTGTAGAAACCAAGTGTCACAGGATTTGTAAGTGAAGACATAATTCTTGTAATATTAAGTCCACATATCAATTTTTACTTAACATTAAAATTGAGTAGTAAACCTGTGGGATTCACTAGATGACAAGCCTCGAAACTTTATTTTTTACAAGGTAGTGTACCGCATGCATTTCCTGATAGGTTCCTACCCAGAGCCTTACGACTGGTTTATAAAACAGCCGTGGCATCTTAATATGACTTACTTGTTAAAAAGCAATGTAAAATATTCAATCAAACCAAACCTTCAGCCCAAAAAAATTGCCCGATGAGCTATAATTTTATTAAACGTTTTCTTCTCATTTCCACAGCCAATGGATTATCAAACAGCTGTAGCATATCTATATTACCTTACCTGTTAAAAATGAATACTGAAACTAAAGCAAAGTAATCATTTAGGACCAAGTATTTTTAATTTTAACATTTCTTTTTTCTCTTGTTTTTTCATGTATTTATAAACTTTCACTGGAACTTTCATATTGGCAGATACTTGTATCAGAAAGCTTAGAAAATGATTTTTTTCTAAAATTCGTGGAACCGGTTATACTATGTCTAAAATATAAACTATGCAAAGTAAATTTGTTTTCCACCTTTTAACAGTTGATTGATAGAGCTAATGTTTGAGTCAGCTGGGAATGAAATTGAATATCTACATTTATCGAAGGTCAGAAATAGCTAAAGGCTGGAGTTCAATTTGATATCGATATGGAATGGGGTGGAACTCAGTGCCTTTTTTTTGGGCACATTTAAATTTAAAAGGATTTTATTGCTTGTGTTATGTGTTAAAGGTATATGTAATTGGGTGCTGAGTTTCCTATTTACATGTTTTGTTATATGGGTAATATTTATGTCTTTTATAAACTAGAAAATTACTAACTATTTGTTCTCCTTTTTTTTCTTGCGGGTCATTTTTTGCTAGGCGAGGATCCAGACGCTCGTAATGGATTGTATTTGTGTTGCTCTGTTTGCAAACAATGGAAATCTTTTCGCACATCTCCGAGCGCTTCAAGTGTGCTGTGAAGGGGAAGCCATATGATGTAATTCGTCGAAGTTGTGTTGCTGCAACAGAAATAGGAACAAGCCGTCAAGGATTCGCTGATTTTTGTGCCATCGTCAATATGCCGCCACCCGTTGTCACCAATTCTTTGCACAACACATTCGTTAACTGTCCAATCTTTCTGAAGACATGATCCAGTCCGACATGAGAGCTGCAGCCACAAGACTTTTGACTTGGAAGCTCAACATGTCAGAGGATACAGTAACTGACACAAGCATAACTGATCTTTGCGTCAGCTTTGATGGGACATGGTCGAAGAGGGGTTATACTGCTAATCATGGAGTAGGCATTGCTATTGCAATGGACACAGGGGAAGTAGTAGATTGTGCGTGCCTTTCGAAAGTTTGTGGAGGGTGCAATTCACGCTCTAAATGGGACAGAGAGAGTGAAAAGTACCAGCATGGAAACTGCTGCAGCTACCATCTTATGGAACAGATATGTTGTCATGCACAACATGAGGAACGCAGTTATGGAGATAGCAAGGCATTCAGTAAACAATAGAAAATGATTGTACTGGGGTAAAGGTGGAGAAATTGGACATGTTGGCAAACGTATATACAAAGTCCTAGATAATGTAAAAAAGAAACAAAGGGAAACTTGAAGATGGAAAGTTTGTTGGTGGTGGGAAGGGGCGTTTGACAGGGTGGGGTGGGGGGAGCAGGTGCTGTGGGACGACTTAGCGACATGTATCGAAATGCGATTCGTCAAAATATAGACAAGGATGCTCCTAGTAAGGAAGAGGTCAAAGCTGGAGTGGAAAAAGGCCATAAAAGCAGTCCTTTTCCATGAAATAAAATTCAAAGACAATAAAAAGAGACATGGCTCCATGGAAGACAAACCACACCACCTCGATCCGGTATTTCTGTCATTGTTGGAACTAATATTCACACGACTCAGTGAGCATCATCTCCTGGAAAGGTGTTTGGCAGGCTTTACTCAAAACCAAAATGAAACCTTTAACAGCCTTATATGGAAGCGTTGTCCTAAGTACCTGTGGAGAGGACCTCTTGACATCAAACTTGGAGTTACCCTTGCTGTACTGCAATGGAATTGTGGTGCAACTGTGGCACGAAATCTTTATTTGAAGGCTTTCGTGCTTGAGAGCGGCACTCACACAGACGAAGCGTCAGCTATGAAGGACAAGCGTGTCAAAACCTCATTGAGCTACTGAGACTGAAAAGAAGCTTAGAGCAGCAGAGGTGAAAAGGAAAGAAAGAAGAACGTGCAAAAAAGAAAACGGAGGGGAAAACATATGTGACTGCTGGTTTTGCGGAGGTAACAGTCCGAAAGTGACTCTGCGACTGGATCAGAGGCTTCAGATAGCGATTCCGACTTTCATGAGGCCACTTACATTCTTTAGAAAACTTTCAAACTTGAATAAGTTTCTCTGTCAGTTTAGCAAAGGAAAACTGTAAAATCCCTAGATCGATAGTGTGAAAAACGCCATATTGTTACTTTCAACAACTGTAACTTGAGTTAGGTATGTCCATTTAACCCTTAATTTGGCACATTTATTATTTGAACACATCCAAAGGGAACCATGGAAGCAATTTTCTGTATGTGAGAAAAATCTGATTGGCTGATTCCTTGTTGCCATGGCAACCCCGAAAAAAAATCAACATCCATGGTTCCTTTCGGAAGGTCATCTAATATATGCATGCCAAATATCAGCCAATCAGAGGCCTTGTTTGGTTACCATGGCAGCAAAATGAAATCTGACTTTAATGTATTTTCATGTGGACTCCCTCTTAATTCATATATTTTTGTATAGATTCATGATGGTACGCAATTACTGGTCTGGCAACGGGAAACGCGGTATGCTAATCATAGCAAGGACACTCTTGAGGAAGCTGTCAAAGAAATTGAGAGTGGGGTTTCGCAAGCTGAAGCAAGCCGAAGATTAAAAATACCCCGACCAACACTGCCGAACCGTCTACGAAGGAAGCACAACAAGCATGTTCTCCCTACAGAGGAGGAACATCTGCTTGTTCATCAAAGTTATGATCAAGTGTTACTTGGATAAGGGAGGAAAGAATGTCCCATGAGATGAATTCATCCGTTGCTTTGCTGCCCCCTGGTAACATTAAGCTTGCCAGAGCTAAAGTTGGAAAGGAAGATTTCGAAACATACTTCAACAACATACAAGGGGTACTGAGCAATACTGTACCAAGGAACATCTATAACTATGACGAGACAAGTGTTATTGATGACCCAGGTTCAAAAAGAGTTCTTCTAAGGGGCATAGGTCGGGTAGAACGTGTCCAAGAGCACTCCCAAATTGGCAATTTCCATAATGTTGTGTGGAAGTGCTACTGGGGTATTATTGCCGCCTTTCGTCATCTACAAAGCCCATAATGTGTATGAAAAATGGATGAAGTCTGGTCCCGATGGAACCAAGTATTGTGCAACAAAGAGTGGGTAGTTCGATAAAAACACTTTCGAAAGGGTGGTTTTGGGAGATTTTTATACCCCATGTGTACTCTTCACCAGGCAAGAAAGTTTTAAATGGTGATTAGTTTAGTGAATTCAACAAAACAGAATTTTTCAACGTTGTTTATCATTGTTCAATTTGATTTCCAAAAAATGTTAATTAAATAATTTTTATTAAAAGAGTTGTATAGTTATCATTTTAACTAATGAACTAATTTAATTAAAAGAGTTGGATACTTATAACTTGTCTCAAAATTGGACTCTGGGTACTGTGACTTAATGCCTAGTATGCTAGATAGAGTCCCATCAAGCTTGAGACTTGACCGACTGTCTGTCTTGTTCTTGCGAACTACACTGAATAGCCTTTCCTGTTCAGCGTTACTGTGGGGAATTACTAAGCATAGGACTAATTGTTGGCTATTTTTAGAAATGTCGCAAGTGTAGAACATAAAAAAACGGGAGAATAGAATATGAAACCGGGAGGCCGGGAGATTCGGGTAAAAACCGGGAGTCTCCCAGTAAAACCGGGAGAGTTGACAGGTATGCTTACTTATCAACTAACCTCAAAGCTACATAATAGGCAACTAATTAAATACAGAAGTATGTACATGTGTTACAGTTGTGTACTATATACCTATTTGTGAGAGTGGAATGTTAGTATTCATTTTAGCTTATGCGACAAATGTCACTAGCTATAATACTCACATCGTATGACATGCTTCTAAGCTAGCATGAGGGCAAGGTTGGTACAGTAGTTTTCATAAGCAAAACCTACTGAATTATATACTTGGGTGAGTTTTTTGAAAATTGTTTTTGCAAGAATAAACTAACATATATACTTCTTATCACCTGTTCACTCCTACTTTGCAAACTAGCTTCCAGGTAACTCGGTGTTAGCAGAGCATTCATTGGTCAAGTTGCGAAGCAATAGAGGATATGAGCAATCATGTAAGAGGAGATTACAATAATTCAGTTCTGCACTGGAGATGACTCAGATAACAAACCATTGGAACCTTAGGCTATTGGCCATCCTCCCATCAATGAAAAGCACCTGCTTTAATTTTTACCTAATTGCAGTGAAGTGACTTGCAGTGAAGATAACCTTCCCAAATATTTTGTTCTGTAGATATTTCTGGATACACTTAAATGATATTTCAAAAGAACAATTGTTGCCATCTTGGAAAAGAGTTTTTTAACTCATTGACAGCTTTTGGCTGATAAACCTTTCAGACCATCTTCTAGTTTGCCTTGTATTAATTTTATTATTTTTATTTGGTATTAATTGTCTTTGAACGTGTTTCTCCAATTTTATTATACTTTGCAGGCTTCACAAGTTGCACAGAAGTACTACACAAAGTTTACCTCTAAACCATCCCTATTCAGGAATACAGGAGTAAAGGAAGTGACAGCACTTAGTGACAAGCCGGGGTTAACGAGACAAAGAAGCTTTCAGGATCTTCAGGAATTTCAGAAGCAAAAAATCAGAGACAAAGAAGAACGGTTAGTAACTACTTATTTCCACATTATTGCATCATATGTTGTTGTGGACGTAGTCCACTCCATCCCCCATCCCAGCCCCATCCTGTTGTCACTTCAAGGCAGATATGCATTTAGCAAAAGGAGCATATAAAAAAAGGAGCAGATATCTTAAATTTTGTGAGATTGCGATGGGGTTTAATGAATGTGAAGGTGACACATTGCCAGCAGGATGTTTTACCAAATGCCCACCTCTATGGATGGTCATCATGTAAAGTTGGCATTGTCAAAGTGTTTTTGATTTGCTGCGGTTTTCCTTGATGAGCTTGAAAGTTTCAAACAATGATGGTTTGATTCTATGATTAATCATTCTTGAGCAAGCTTTCATGTACTATTTGGGTCGGTTTTGACCCCTTATGAAGAATTGATGACTTGCTAAAGCCCAATGATGACTTTGACAAGTTCATTGCACACTGGAACAAGTTAAAATCAGGCAGTGAAGGCTTGGTGAAATGATATCAGGGATATTAATTCCTCTTGCGCACAAAAGAATGGTGAATTTCTTCACAGCTGGTTGGTTATTAGGTTAAGTGCAAGCAAAATAATTTTGAAACCTGTTTATGTGTATCTCACAACTGATGTCATCATGGAATGTTACCTCAAAACTTGAAAGGAACATTCCAGAAATTAATAATTTCAATTAGGTGAAGATAAAGTACTGTATCTTGCAAATTTCAATACAGGAAAGCCAAGTCCAGCATCCGTGACAAATGATTGTCTGTATTTTGGAAGTGTATATCTCAAATGGTGAATATTATATTGAATATTGAATATTATATAAGTGCACAGATCTTGTCTCAGTGTGTTGCATTTTCTGTCTTGGTTGTTCTAGCTTTTATTTCTTTAATCCTCCGTCCCTGGAGACTGCTATGAGTATTACATTGCAATAATTGACCAACTGTAACCAAATTACTTACCCATTTCTCATTATTTTTCTTTTGTCTTGGTTTTAGGGACCTTATATGCACTCTTATCAGTCTTCTCAAAGAAAGCACAGATGAAATCAAGAATGTAGTGGAGAAACTGCAAACTGACGTGCAGTCACAAATATCAAGTGCTTCTCTGAAGACGGAAGAGGCCCTCAGCAAAAGTGAGTATACATTTGATAAGACTTCAATAAGAGTAATTTGAGCAACCAGACATGAGAAATGTGACGAGGCAGAGAATACTGTAAAAGGTGAGGCCTCAGGTATAAAAAGTCACAATCTGATCTTTGATTAACAACTCGAAAGTAATGAGAACCTTCAGTCTTTTATAAAAAGTTACAGTATTGTGGATGTTAGAACCTAGAAATTAATAGCTTCGGAAGTCAAATGCCAGGGACTGATGTAGAGAAGTATGATCAGTGTGTTTGAATGTTTCATAATCCTACTTGAAAGAACAACATACATCAATCTTAAAAGTAGTCACATTGGATTAGTAATTGATGTGTCCTCTATTTTGTTTGCATGTGTATAAAGCATTAGGAAAGAAACATTTTGCTCACTAGTTAATCTAAAATGACGTCATGTTTTGATAAAACATTGATCATGAACCAGTTGACACAAGTTTCGCTACAAGATCCGTGAGATTGGATATTGTTTAATGAATTGACGTCATGAGCAACTAAATTCCTAAACATTTAAAGACCCACTGCTATTAGTCTAGGTTAATTTTTGAGAAATCTTTAAACAGCTGAAGTTAATTAATTAATTAAAGTGACTGGACTATGTAGTCTAATACATAGATCATTATGTCAGTCCTCTCAATGAGTCTTTTATAGCCTGAAAAGACATGTTTATAATGTGTTATAAATTTTTCAGGGACAAATAGTGTTGAATGTCATCCAAGGAATGGTTGTTGTTTATATGATGTAATATAAGAAATGTTTTGATAATGTTATTAGAATATATGAAACAATGGATAACCATGAACATGTTGAGGCCTTCACTGAGGAGCTGATGTCGCCATTGATTTAGCCGTACGGGAACATTCCACAGATTTCACAGATTCACCATATTTTAAAGTTATCTTGAACACTCTAATTACAGGTATAGATACATTCCTAGCACTCATTCTGTTTTCTTAAGACTACACCATGTGAGGGCTAAACTTCTCTCTAAAATCATCCTTTTATTTGTATTGAATTGTTTTTGCCACATTTTTTTTAGTAAACATCTACTGTAGGGGCCCTAACATCAAGAACCCCCTCCCCCCCCCCAACCTCTATACCAATAATTTTAACAGCAGTGATTTTCATGTGGTTATAGTGTTGTTACAGGCAACAATTTCAACTCCCCTGGCAGTTGATCCTACTCCTGCCCCTCCAACCCCCTCCAACTAACGTCCTGATTCGCAAATAGGGTCCTTTCACTTGTAGTAAAATGTGGATTGAATATTATACAAACTAAATAATTCTTCCTGAGCTTAACTTTAAATTCTATTCTCTCTTTTAATTTCAGCCTCCCAATGCTTTCAGGATTACACTAAAGATATCTTGCAGGAAGTCATTAACAAACTTACTGTTTACCAGAAAACTAGCCAAATGGAAAACAAACTTCAAGAGGTAAAGAACAACAATATTGTAATTTTACAACTCTTTCTCCATCATATCCATTATTCTACTTGAGAAGTACAGTAGATGATACCTTTGTTTACAGAGCATTGACCACTGTGCCACAGTAACTGTTGTGAAATAATGCTCATTTCTGATTCAGGATAGCAGAGAAAGAGCAGAAAATCAAAATGCTGCCTCTGGGGTTTGCACCCTGGAAGAAAAGTTTGTTTTATTCCTTGGGTTTCAGCTTGCTGAACGCTTTGCCACAGGAACTGTCACTGAAATACTTGACTCTAGAAACGTTTGGAAAATGACTAGTGTTGCACCATACACATGCAGGTTGTATATTGCAGCAGCAATGAACCAGCTTATTGTGCCAGAATTCTATTTGATAGGTTGTGTGTGTGTGTGTGTTTGTTTGTAATAGGTAGGTACGTACAAAATCCTCAGTGACACTTTATCTACCAGCCCTATTTTATTATGTACCACCAGTTTATGATTTCAAGGTGCTGTTGATTTATTGCTGAAAGCAAATGGAATATTGTGATGGTGTGACTGTGTGTGTGACGCCTTTGCTCGTTAACAAAAACTCTCAAGAACTGTAAATATGTTCTCCAAGTTTGGCGTAGATCTGTTAGTAGAGTATTCTGTTCATAAGTGAGTACTAAATATTCATTATGTAATAGGATTTCTGCTATAATCAGCTCGTAAGTATGAAATTGCTAGAACCGTAAGTAGGCTTTAGTTGATACCCATGACCGAGTGATGGTCCCTATTGATTTTGGTGCAAATTACATACATATTAATGAGTGGGTGTTCTCTAAAAGTGCAATTTCTCCCTAGCCATGGTTTCTTGTGTTTGCTTTTTATGTGGGGTAAATTTGTTGGTAGTCCACATCATCATCAGTGCTACTTTGTTCTGGTAACTATTCATTAAGAGTGGGCTGAATAAGACCCTATTGTTTCTTTGTGTTGCTATGCATAATAATTAAGTGGGTGGGGCTTAACGTCTATACACTCAAATTTTGTCCATAGAATCTTGTAATAAGATGATTCAATTGTGGTATAAATCGATAAAGACAATTTCATGATTTGGATCATCTCTTCAAACTTTCCTTATTTTTTGTATTCAAGAATCAATCTCATAGCAATAGTAACCCAAAAACACTTTCTGCTTTCGGTTGACATTTCAGAAAGAAGCAGTTGTTGAGACTCTACGATCTGAGCTTGAAAATGCCAGAGCCACAAGATATGATGAAATCAAACAAATTCTCCAAAAGATTTCTTCAGAGCATCACAAAGCAAACATAGAGGAGGTTAATAAGATCCTGGATGACTCTTGTAACAAGTGGAAGCTGGATCAAAAACATTTCCTAGATGAATTCTGTAATACCGCTGCTACAAAGTTGGAAGAGAAACTGGAAGATGGTCTCCGGAAGGTTGCTCAGGAGTGGAAGAAGGATTTAGTCCAAATTGCTCAAGTCGCGGGTGCATCCACAAGTGAATCTCAGAATATCTCCGTCAGTCATGGACAGGTATCACCCTATCACTCATCTCAAGGCAATCCTGGTACCAGACGTTCAAACTCCAAGCCTCATCACAATGCACCATTGACTGCTGTTCATGGTACAGCTGCCTCTCATCATGCCTCCATTAAACCAACTATACCTTCTGTGCCATCCAGGGATGGTAGAGTACTGCATAGTTCACTCAATCTCATGACACAGGAAGTTTATGTTAATGGACAAACCAGATCAAACGGTCACTTCACTTCAAATCAAAATCACAATGCCCTTCCTGAGCAAAGAACAGAATTTGGCAGTCCCTCTCTTTCTCAGCAGTCTGTGACCCAGCCAACACTGCGAACTCCCTTCGCAAGATGGGGTAGCAAAGGACCATCGCCCGTTGCAACTGTGGCTCCGCTAGTAAAGGAAACTATTCAACAAGTAGTTCCTAGGGGTGGCCAGTCATCTGCGGCACCAAGCAAGCAGGATATAAGAAGAAAAGGAAAGAGGAATAATTACTTGCCTCCACAACGAAGATCAGCGAGACTGAAAGAGAGAAAGGTTGGTGGAAAACAATATCCAACAGCCGCTTGCTACTCACAAGAACGTAAAAGTCAGACTCAGAAAAGAGATGCTTATTCACATGGATATATGACCAAGATGAAGCATAAATCACAAACAATGAAAAGCCAGATAGATTTCGAGATGGCACGTGCTTCCCAACGACGAGCTGTCCAGAAGGATTTTTATGGTTTGAATAATGATGAACAAGTCATCCAGGTTCCAAGAAGACCAATGGAAATGACTGGATACGTTCACTTTGGTGAGAATCACAATACATCATGTCACGAACCTGTGTTTGGAGCACCAGTAGTGACGTACAATAGATCAGGGAAACGAAGTGGAAATGAAATGAAGGAGGTTTTTCAAACAGGTATTGACTTTTAATATTTGATAGAATATAGTCTTGCGTCAGGACACTACAGAAAAATATTATATGCCGAGTTCCACCATTAAACTTTTTTAAACTATTTCAATTATGTTGGATAACATAGTCATAGCAATTTACTATGTGAAGATTCATATATTTATCATTTATCAAATTGCCTTATGGAGGTGTGTAGTCTCTTCTGGCACCGAATCAGTTTCTCCTTACTTTAATTTACGGTCGTTGATTTGAGAGTATTGTTGAACTAAAGGACAATCAAAGCCAAATGACCATATGAAATCATTTCTCCTTTGGTCTGCCATTTAACTTGTTTACAGTGCCACAGTTTGTTTCTGACTATGGATCAGACAGTGACAACTCTTCAATGGAGGAAACTTTCCTGTCTGCTCAACATCAGGGAGTCTCATCATCTCAAGGTAATGAATACAGTAAGAGCATTCTGCCTGCCCCCTTCCCCCCCCCCCCCACTCACCATACCACAAATTACCAGTGCTGAATCATGTTCATCAGTTAGTGTTCTTTTCATAACTAAAGTTACAAGTTTGTGACATTATTGGTGTCCTGGCAACACACAGAACTAATTCATTATGTTCTGACATTGTTTCCTTAGCTTTGTTCCTTTATAGTGAAAAGTGTGACTGTGAAGTATGAAAATGATCTCTCTGCTGGAATTATGAGTGAATATATCTTTTAAATAAAAACAGATCTTTTCATCGATGCTATCGAGGACCAACAGATGAACACATCAGATGAGGATGAAGAAGAATTCAGCCCATGTTTTCTCCGCAACGTTAAGGATAACCGTTGCACAGATTCAAGGGTATCTATCTATCTATCTATCTATCTATCTATCTATCTATCTATCTATCTATCTAAGGGGGTAAAGTTTATCCAGATTCAGATTGTGTTGGGGGTATGGAGATTGTGTTGGGGGTATGGAGATTGTGTTGGGGGTATGGAGGTTGTGTTGGGGGGA
>JAAAKB020296210.1:0-16441 GCA_010014835.2 Apostichopus leukothele
AACCTGTTTGATCTGAATACAGCCCATCTATGCCTCCCCTCTTCCTAACTCAGTTTGGGATAGTTTGCAACCCCCCCACACACACCTTTTGAAATCATGTACAGGTCGCTGATCTATATACAGCATAAACTTATTTGCATATTTGATCATAGCAAAGAAATTGGTGACTTGAATGGGATCCAAACGAATGACCTCAGCACTGTAGTAACTCTCGTTTAGTCTTTCATTGTTACTTATGTACAAAAGAGTATATAAAAAATGTGTGTGCAATAATAAGATCATGGCTTTTAAGATGCTTTGTACAAGATGAACTTGATGTCCAAAGCGTTGAATAAGACGAACATTTCCAGAATTGTTAAACTACAGAGAAAGACTAAACTTGTCTAAACAAGAAGAAAGCAAACAAGGAAGAAACTCAGTGAAGGTACTATATTAGAGGGCAGTATCCTTAACCCCTACTATAAAATGTCCATCATGGAATTTAAACTGAGTGTCAATTGTTGTGAACAGTCTGCCTTACTTATCTGACAAACTTGTCCCCTCCCCCCCCCTTTCTGCCCCTCTAAACATCACTGGTGCTGGCAACTCTTCAGGCATGTAGACCATGACGTTAATATCTCACACTTGGAGATAAAATATCAATGAGATACCTTTCAACCCAGTCAAGAGGGGTTGATACTGTGGTACATCCCATCCTGAGGTAGCCTGCATCAGATTTAGTTTCTAATTATTCACTCTTTATGCAGATATTACCTCACAACCCCAAAGCTCTCATAAATTATCTGATACGAACATTTAGAAAGTCTCCTGAGATAAAAGATGAAAGCATAATGTAAAGCAAAGTTGTAGGTGTAGGAGAAAGACGACAAGAATGGTCAAGTATGTTGTATGCAATATTGCATAGTGATAACAATGTTTATTTGTTGCATCAAGTTATGTTGATGGTTGATATGGTAATAGTGACATGATATCAGAATGGTGAAAGTGTCAATGATATCTAGCTAAGGACTGTCCAGATCAGGGGTTATCAATATGCGACCCTAGAAGCAAATCCTGCATGCCAAAGAAGAAAAATGGGCCAACAATTTTGCATCAATCAGGTACACAGACCCTAAAGGTCTTAGGATTGAGCACAGGCACTACTGGCCTTCTTTACACAATGCTCTACCTAGGTATATTAAGATATTTTTATTCATCTCTGGCCCATTGCTCCAACCAATTCTTTCTTCTGGCTCTCTTAGATATTTAAATGAGAAACCCCTGGTCTATATGGTGTCTGTATCTGAAGGATCAAGGAAAAGCTACATGAAACTGGCATACAGCCATACTTAATACTATTAAAACGCTATGGTCAAAATCTTGATGGTTGATAAAAGCAACAAGGATGCCATGATATCACTATTAGATTTCAGCAGTCTTGAATAGTTTTGAAGATTGTCGTTTTATTCACATTATACTTCCATGAGGTATTTTCTGGCAACTTGAAATTGAGTTAACAGTGTCAAGCATTGATCTTGCTGTACAATCAGGCATTACATGGTATTAGGTATGACACAGTGGTCTCCAATATCAGAGTATCATAAAGTAATACAATCATTTATGTTGGTGAAGTTGCAACAATGACACTGTGAACACTTCCATCCATAGCTGTGTTGAAATAAGCTTGATTGGTGTTTAAATGACAGGTTGTATTGAAATATTTAAACTTAAAAAAAAATTTGCTTTGTTCACTTCCCAACTTTTTGAGTTACAGGATGAGGGCAGTAGACTGTAATGCCCTAACCAATGAAGCGGCATGATGCAGTCGGTGCAATGAAATAACTGTCATTGAGCTCAAGTACCAGTAGAGTGGCAATAATCCTTGGAATACATGTGACTACCATATAGAAAAACTCCTCTTTCTTGGCCGAGGAAACTCCTGTTTCCTTTACATTGCTTTATGATGTTGATGGCAGTTAATGTTGATGGCTGTTGATGTTGACGACTCCAAGATATAGTTGCATGACATAATGCTAATACCTTGTGTAATCAGTGTATTTTTTTTTTTGGAAGCAAAAAGTTTACCGTGCTGTTTCGTGAGGCCTTGTGAATAAAAACATTTAACGATTATATGATGACATTTGTTTTTCTTTTCTTTTGTTTTAATTTTTCGGTGATAAGCAAGCACCTATTTTCACACAGATTTTTTCAAGCACCTATTTTCAAGCACTTATTTTCAAGCACCTATTTTCACACCTATTTTCACAAGTTACCTGTCATGCTCACATTTTCACTACATACCGGTTCCATAAAAGTTGCATATAATGCCTTGCAGTGTTACTGTCAATGTGTTTTATATTAATTGTGTAAAAATGATTCCACATCTGTTCACACAAAGTTACCTGACATGCACACATTATTCACTACATACTGATTCCATTACATCTGAATGATGCTGTGTTAATTTCAATATCTGAGTTGACAATTTACTGTGTGAAAATACCATGTAGGGTCTTGCATGGCATTTGTGCAGATATTAATCACACAATGACAGGAAAGTGTTGCATTGTCTTAGCTTAGAAACATTCAATTCTTCATGACATTTGAACATTTTGAGAGCTATTGAACCAGTAATGGGTATTATCCTGAGGAAGTCAGGCAGATCCCATTCTCAAATGTCCAAAATCTTCCTTTTTTTCTTTCAACAACAACTGTGTAAGACACTTTTAACAAAGTCCAGAGTATCAGAGAATAGTTAATAATACCACATTAGTAAACATAAAGAAACCATGCCATCATAAAAAAAAAAAAATACATCTAAATGAGGGGAAACACAGAAGAAGAACAAACAATCTGTTTTAAACATCTGTACAAAGGAGACAATCAATTAACATATTAGACAAAGTTTTTGGGATCTGAAAAGATGCTTGGGGAAACGGACTGTTTCTATGGTAACATCCAAACAAATTAGGGATGTAAATGACCTTTTACGGGGGGAAATTGTATCAATCAAGATGCAGTCACAGTATCATGCTTGGGAGTCCTTTACTCACAAACCAGGAATGCCATCAAAATCGGCCAAGTTTTGTCTGCAGCATGAAAGGGAGGAAGAAATTGTGATAAAAATGACTAAATGTTTGTGGGATGATTGAGTACCGATTAACGTTTGCTCCTTGTCAATCGTTTACGACTTTCAAGTACGCAGGCTGGCTCTCGGAAAAGGCAAGAGATGCTAGTCTATGGTATAGACTATCTAGAGTTAATACTTAAATAGTGCAAAAGAAGGACAGAATAAAGAGTGAAGACCCAGCAGTTACAGAGCTCTTTCAAATAGTTGACTTTATTATGGGTGTTTTGTTTATATTTGTCTCGCAGAATGTTATATCAAAGAGCTGCTACTTGAGAACTAACTCATCAAAAAATTCTTCTAAATCATCTTTAGGTGAAGGATAATAAACACAAAACTGTCAACAAGATCATTATCAGTGACCCAATTGCTCTACAGGAACCAGTTTACTCCCTAGATATCATAGCAGTCTTGTCAAATTTGTCAGAATTGCTGACCCCAAATGACCTCTGACTTCCACCCAAAAACAATAGGGATCTTGTACTCATTATAGGGAATCTACATGCAAAATATGAGAGCCAATATAGTTTCCCATCAGGAGATATCTTGTTTACAAGGATTTCGAGTTTTGACCCCTCGTAACCTTAAAATGAACTCTGACCTACACCAAATTGTGTAAAATGTTTACACTGCATAAGGCAATGCTACCAAGCATACATGAGCTCCTTTGATGTTCAGGTCCTGGAGATACAGTGTTTCTTAGATTTTCACATTTTGCCCTCTGCTGTCCCCAATTTGACCTTTGACCTCCACCCAAAACAATAGGGTTCTTATATACTAATCATGGGAAAGTCACATGCCATATATGAGAACTGCAAAGGTTACCCATCTTGAGATATCATGTTTAACAGCTAGGGTGTCACATACATACACACACCCACACACACATGCCAACTTTACTGCATAGGTTACTTGGAGGTGTGATTCTATTGAGTTGCTCCGTTGCAAGAAGATTCTGAAGTGGATGATATAATTTCGTAAAATGTTTGATTGATTTTCAAAATGGACAGGAAGGATATGAATCGCATGATTATCAACTCCATCTTGGAAACGCATGCAAAGCAAGTGGGTATAGAACAAGGAAAGGTCAGATTTACCCTGCTTTTAATATCAAATCCCTGTGTAGAAAAGAAAACATTGTAAAGAACCGATGAAACATGTAAACAACTGCACAGATAAAAGACTTCCCTAATCCATACCACCCCAATCTCTCATACCAACTTTATTTTCACTCTGTCCTAGATCCACAAGGTGACAAAGGAAATATTTCTGCAGACCTGTAAATCAAACCCAGAAGACGTTACCTGACCAATCAATTTACACGAAACTCACTATCAGCCCTTTTGTCTGAAATATGTTAATTCTCTGGTTATTCAAAGCAATAAGAGCTATTAGATCTGTTCCATTTTTTCTTTTTTTTTCTTTTTTTTTTCAAAACATTCAGCTTGTGTTCGGTTTGGCATTAGTCTAATAACTTGTTTTGGTCAAGAGGTACCCGATAAGGGAAATAAAACATTATTTCTCAGATAGAAGGGCATCCAACAAAAACAGATCCATACCGTACACCATATTATGGTAATTTTATGACACCTACAATGCCTAAATGTCAAGTTTTTAACACTTCCCAGGCCAACTAAAAGGAAACTTTGTTTAGCTTCTATCTGTGCATAGTTAATATTAAAGAGACCTTTTACAGTAAAGGCGTGAAAAGGGGAAAGTTGCTACGTGAATAAGGTATTTTTAGTATGAACAAGACGAGTCTCCAAAAGAGATTAACATGGTACCTGACTGGTGGGTCAAGAAAAACAGACTGCAAACAATAGATTTCTTGTTTAAGGGTAAGATCAGGGATATAGGAATAGCCAGGAAATATCTAAATGGATAGATGTGATGATTATTTGCATCCTCCGATAGTACGGTAGGATGTGGCACCATCCCCTGGTTAGTCGACATACCACCACAAATGACAAAAAGGGAAGAGGAACCAGGAAAAACAAAATTCTACTCTAAAAGGGTTAAAGGTTAAGATTTCTGTCAAGATTCTACGAAAAAGTCCAGTGCTGAGTGGAGTCTGTAGAAGTAATACTGTACCTGCCTGGCTCTTTCCTGCTGTTTGATATATTTCTAAAAATTGCAAAATGGAATAATTTAAGATAGCTAGCTCAGCAAATGCGGCACCCAATTTGTTTCTAAGAGATTGTTCTATCCACCAGTTTTGTTGAATAAGTCTTCTCTTATTGCAGTCCACCTTTTGAACCAATTGCAATTACAAATGGACAGTGCATAGAAGGTTCTAAGTTACTTTTGGCTAAAGCAAGCAAAAGCACTTTATATATCAATCACATCACCATGGAAACAGATAACATATGTTAAACAGGTTGACCTGGGTGGACGATGTTTATACAAAAATTTGAAAGACGAAACAAGTCATGTTGCTATGTGAACGGCACATCTGATTCCTCAATCAAAATAAGGTTAAAGGTATATTCTTGTTCCAGAAAATGTAACACAAATAAGGAGGAGAACAATATATCTTATATTTTAAACCTAGATAGTTTAATTGAAGCTAACTACTTTCAAGCCAAATAAATTTGCTGCCACTTAAAGCAAGTAATCTACCAGGCTGAGATGTCATAGAGACAAACATTCTACAAAAGCAGTTAGCTGCAAAAGCTTCTTTAGTTTACTACCAAACCACTACATAGACTTTCTAGTTAAACAATATACTGTTTCCTAAACAAAGGCCTCACACGTAAGAAATGGATGTCCTCCCAGGATTCACTGACATAACATTGATCCTAGGACATGAACAAGACTTATTCACATGTTTCTAGTTTTAATGTTCACACAAAGTGACATTACCTCCCTGTAACAACTCTCCTAAATGAATGGGTCAATCTACCGCCTTACGCTCAACCCAGTCTACGATCTACTTACTTGATTTCTTCCTGCAGAGCCGTCTTAAATAGTTTCAGGAGTAGGTACTCCTCTCTCTGGTTCGCCGCATAGTTGTACAGGGTCAGAATCACAGACTCCATAAACTTTGTGGTCTTACTCTGGGGCATCGCAAAGATGAGTTTGGCAAGGTAGTTGGGGTTAGTCTGGAGTAGATACAGAAGGTTCTGGTATCCCTCTAACATCTCCCGTTTATCTTTGCTGAGGGCCTTCAGACCGGAGTAACTGCCCTCGTCATCCGTGTGTAGATTACGTCCATGAGAAACCACATCCTTGAGAAGGAGAGAAATACACGATTAGGTATGATAACGGCCAGACGCAAATAGTTGTGTTTCATTACCAAACTAAACCATAAGACTTATGTCCACTCTCCATTCTATTACTCTACTAGTACATGGTCTATCTATCTATGAAATAATTCTTCTTGTCCAAAATGATTCTATTTAGCTGGTAATACATATTACCAATTAATGGACATTTACTACTTTTCCCCAAATCGTATATGCATGTTAGACAACACCTCTGTTCATCTGATATGTAAGTATCAAGTGCTTATGTTTGGTTTGATGAGTTATAAATTTTCTTAAGGTTTTTAGCATCTGTTCTAAAGCAGCAAACTGACGATATGTGTGAGCGTCTTACTGTAGATTTCAATAAATTGAAATAAACCATTTCTCCATACTACAGGATTAAACTTGACTATTACTACCAGCCTTCAATTACTGCAAGATTCCATATCCCTACTGTTAGAATGGATTGGACCATAACCACCAGCCTTCAATTACTGCAAGATTCCATATCCCTACTGCTAGAATGGACTGGAACATGACTAACAGCCTTCAATTACTGCAATATTCCGTATGCCTACTGCTAGAATATACCGGTCCATGTCCACCAGCCTTCAATTACTGCAATATTCTGTATCCCTACTGCCAGAATGGACTGGACCATAACCACCAGCCTTCAATTATTGCAATATTCTATCTCCCCACTGCTAGAATGGACTGGACCATGACTACCAGCCTTCAATAACACCAAGATTTGATGTCCCCACTGGTAGAATGGACCATTATTATCAGCCATCGATATACTACAATGAAATTCCAAACCCCTACTGCTACCTGGACTGGACCATGATTATCAGCTATTGATATACTACAAGCAATCTCATACCCCTACTGTTAGAATGGACGAAATTGCAGAAATCTTGTCAAGACTGTTTGTTAAGAGTATGTTTCCATGGTTACCATTATTCACTGGTCTATTTTTACCTGCAGGGTAATTCTATTCTTGATGAGAAGTCCAATCTTGATATCCATCAGGTTCAAATCTTGCTCCAGTTGTTGATTCGATCGTATCTGCTTGACAACCTTCCCCCTCAACTCTTGTAGCTCTGAAGATTAAGATGGAAGATGGACAGAATCAATGACTATGGCTAGTTATATATTAGTTAATTCAGATGGTCTGGAAATGGCAGCAAAAACACCCTTAAACACAAAATTTGCCATTTTTCCAGGGATTTGGCATGAGGTACTCTCTCCAATTAGGAACATATGCTGAACTGCAACGTTTATATTGAAACTTCCACTACTAAGTAACTAAAAGCCATTTGGTTTTGTTATTCAAAACCAAATTTATTCACAAATATCTGTCAAGAGCAAATCTTCTACTGTATGAAACACAAAACACTGCTGACATTCATCATGAATGATACTGTTTTTATGTGAACCGGCAGAGGGCCGTAAAATGACTGTTCTAGTTGTTGGTTCCACTTCTCAGCTATTTTATATGAAGGCTGCATCAACAAAGTATTACAACATAAGGAATCTTCATATATGGAATACCTGCATCTCTGTTCCAATTGTTAATTTGTGTATTAAGTTCTGGGCTCACTTTAAAGGGTGGTCTGGTCTGAGACTAACAACCTACTGTGCAGAAAACTAAATCATTCACTGAAAGTTTGTCCATTAAAACAACACTTGATTACAGTAAACAGTACTTAGTACTTTCTTCGGACTGATAGACATCGTTGTTGTTTAGACAATATTCAAAGAAAATTCCAGACCGTCCAGACGTCAGTTCTAGCAAGAACCGTAAGACCTCCGAGCAAACACTGATATGACAACTACTATAACTACTATAACTATCACTAACTAACACTAACTACTATAACTATCACTAACTAACACTAACTAACACTAACTACTATAACTATCACTAACTAACACTAACTACTATAACTATCACTAACTAACACTAACTACTATAACTATCTACTCACCTAACTCAGCCGTGAGGTCAGTTTGGTTTTGCTCCAAGAGATGTACGTACTTCCTCACCACATTTACTGGCGGGTTCTCAGAATGAGCTGTGAATTTTAGGTAAAAAGTATGTGATTATTAGCATGACATAAAATGGGAAAAAAATAGAGGAAACTTTAGAAGGAAAAAGAAGAGAGTTGCAATTGTTCTTGTGGCACGGTGTCAAATTTATATCAATATGATTAGCATGAATGCTCAACAGACAACATTAGATAAATCTTAAAGTGAGTGTGTGTGCTTGATTTACATCTCTCTCTCTCAACGTCATATATGGCCAAGAAAGAGCTTAACATAACGGAATATTCACTAAATGCCTGTGTCAGAACCAAGTGGACGAAACAGTTTGTATAGCAAAGGACTTGTGATCCTTATGTCAAAATTATTTTGCACAACGTCAAATTTCTGTCACAAAATGGGTAAACAAAGTATTTGCCAATTTTTTAATTTTTTTTGTAAACAGACCATGATTTTTTATCTCACTGCAAGCATATATGCTCTTAGTATCCTACTTGCTTCCCTTCAGGTGTCATCGGGAAAACAACCCAACATCTTCAGAGTAACAAAAGAGAGAACAAAGTCATTGTACTCACTCAAAACAAAATAGTCATTCCTGGCCTTTTGTGATCTCCAGAAAGCTTGAAGTTTCACCACAGCATTTACCTACAAAAACAAATGCCAATTTCAGAAAGAATTCATTACTTCTTAAAGACAACAGTTTTTGGGGGTCCTCCCTTTCCACAATTTTGATGTTAGAGATTATTGTAGAATGTGCTTCTCCTAAGACACTATTGTCCTAAGCAATAGACAAAGACCAGTACCTATTTGCATACTCTGTAGGTATTGTCTTATAATACCTTTGCGGCTTCAGTTATCTCTGGGATATTACCCCTCGCCCTCCCAGAAGTGAGTGAAGTTGTTCTAGTTCTTTATAATCACATTTTGCGGAGAACTTTGTAGGGATGGTACTTGACATTAGCGGGAAGCAGCTGTATATGTTCACTGTGTTTTGGATAATTTCAAAAATTGTGTTGGGGGGGGACAATATTCCAGATGATAAAAGCTTGAACATCTCTGGAGAGAACACAGACCATTATCCATTGGTCCAGAAAGGATACCATATCCTGATTACTTCATAGCAGTTCATAAGAAACACACCCCTAAATTGATTTTTGAAATACAGCCTAACAGAATACAGATGCGTACCAACACATGATCATTGTACGAGCATTACACTTACGTTGTCTGAAAAGTGCTTCAATCTAGCCCTGTACTTGGATCTGGCTTGCCACATCCTGCTCATAGCTTGAAGCTGAAGAGTAAACAAAACAACATATAGATCAAGAAACCAGAACCAATGCACCAAATCATCCATATCCACAGAGTTCTCATAGCTGAAACTTATCATATGTTGGATGTTAAATATTCACAGCAGTTTAATCTTAGCTTCGCATGTTTTGCTCTTTACAGGGAGCAAAGGTTTTTCCTTTTGCATGTAAGTTTACACCTCTTGGAGAAACAAGAGACCCCTCGACAAGAGTATAGTGTAACCTGAATTTATCATTCCCATTTTATTTGTCCATTGGAAAGTCCCAAATTTTCGGGGGATATTTGATCCAGTATGGCACCCCAAAATGCTATACAAGGACATAGTTTAGGAAACATAGGAAAGAGCCTCTGATAGTTTTTAGGTTTTATTTTACATTAGTTACATTTTTCTAAAAGTAATTCTACCACTTAATTCATGACCTAAAAATTCTGTTAAAAATGCTGGCTTAACATAACAAAATAAGCCCATATTGATTAAAACAAAATCTGCCTGGTGTCTAAAAGGTCTGACATTTTGATTTCAAAGAATTTTTTTAGAATTCTCCAACAGCAACAGAACCTTAAATACTGGCGTGGACAGTATCCCGACAACATCTTGTGGATGGCCAAGCTTACCCGAACTATCAACGGTAACTGATTGTGTAAGTACTCCATTCGTGTTTTGTAAGCCTGCCTTTGTTTGTATCCTTTGTACCAGCTCTGTGAATAGACACATCAGTTTAAAAAAAAAATAGTTAAAAATCACATAATGGATCTTGAATTCTGTGACAGGCAGGCCAATAGTTTTAAGAATTGCCAATGTACACCTGTTACAACACCTATTCATATAAACTTAATTCTTAACAAGAAAATGTCCAATCGATATAAACTTTTCCAAGCGATACTTTTTTTGTAATGAAGTATTATTACTTGCCATTTCCAACTATCTTAATATATAAAGAATCAGGCAGTGTATAAAAAACCGTGCATTTATTGAGCTCCTAAACCACACTTAACCTTTGCCAAAATTTATTTTTGGTGAAAGATGTTTGTCGCCAAAACACAGTGGGGCGGGGGGGGGGGGGGTTGGGGAATGCTGGCCTTGTACTGCAAGTTTTGCATATAAGAATCACAACAGAAAATGTTATTGTGATCATCTGATACCACAAGTCAACAGTTTTAGACAAAGAAATACTTTGCAGCCTTTTAATCGACAAATGAGTTGAAACACTTGAGTGAATTTTGGTAGAAATCGGAATAAATTATGTAAGTTTCATAAAAACGACCCACAATCAGCTGCCTCAAAATTGATGATGAAATTGGAAGATTTCTTTCTAATAGGATCTGCTCTGACAAAGAAAATTCATGAAAAGAATTTACAGGAAGTTACCACCGCAAAAATATACCGATTCGGAAAAAAATGTTTACTTTATTCGACCAATTTGGATAAATTCTACTCTTGAATGCAATCAAACAATGCAACTATGCAGATACTATTGCCACTATTTCTATCTCTAGTAACTAAATTACACTGAGACATTTGACACTTGTATTAAAGATTAAGTGGAACAAGAAGATATATATGGTTATATTGGTTAACTTCATACGTATTTCTTTCTTATTATACATTCAATAAATATTGGGATACACGTGCATAAATACAAAGATTATAGTTAAGATATAATAAAGATAATTTGTTAATACAGGAATTTTATTTTTCTAAATAATCTGATATCGCTTTCACAAACTTATCTTACCTGTAGTGTTACAATGAAAATATTAATCCAAAATATAAGATGATGAATTGAAAGATTGAAATTGAAAGAATGGCTTGAACAAGGGGTTGAAAATGCAACACCACCAAAAACACTGCAAAAACTGGGAATATACTTTTGCTACGGTAACTTGGAATTGCAAAAAGGGTAAATAACTGCAGCAAAAAGGGGAAAATTTGATACAAAAGGGAAGAAGGAGTAATTAAACAAACCTGATTTTCTATTAAGCATCTTGTGAAAAAAAATGGTTGTTTGTAAAAAGTGGAGAAATCTTGTGCGCAGTTTTATGGTTCAAGCACACAACAGGGCAAAAATAAATACGCTATCAAAATAGCTCTCACAGACCAAACAGACAATTCTCCACCTTTTACAGACAGAAATTTTTATGTAAAAATAAATGATGTAGCCTAAAAGCTAAAATATTTCCAAGCCTCATATTCTTTTTAACTTGTCTATTTAGACCATCTTGTGATCATCCCCCATAAATCGTATATCAAAATTGTTCTCTATCATCCTAGATTCTTTTACTACTTTGCTTACCCCTTGATGCAGCTCTGCTTCCAAACTTCATTCCCAATATCTTAACAATTTAAACTTGTCTGTAGGATCTGCTTTCCCAACAACCATCTCCTTTTCTTCACACAACCCCCCCCCCCCCCACCCCTCCTCCAATTTGTTACTTTCCTCTCCTTCAGTACTAACAACAAACCATAGTTTCTTTTCTGTCACCCATTTCTCCATCCATATTTGTAACCTACCTTTTATACATCTTTATTCTTCCCACTGTGAATCTTGCCCTCATATCTTTGTATCACAGACAAACCTTCACCCCTCTTCTCCCCATTCACATATCATACATGTACTATCCATTGACAACAGGCTTTATCTCTTCCTGCTGACACAAATCTATAAAACATTTTGTTACTTACCACCTGTACAATCTTCTCCATTACCAACCCACTTCAACTTATCCCCCCCCCCCTCAATTCTGCCCACTTATGATCCTCTTTTCATCCTCCCCTAACTATCCACCCCTTCTCCCCCTTCCTCCCCCTCCCTCCCTGTTTCTTGACCGCTTACATCCCTTCAGTTTCCTCTCCTAGTGAAGAATAATCTTTGCCAAGAGTCCACCAAACCTTTATTATAACACACCTGAATTTTAATGATAGCGGGCAGTTGTTCGGTAAGGAAGTTTTTCCGTTCCTGGAACCTCTTCCTTACGAGCATTCCTCTCACTTGTGCCTGCAGCTGAATGATGTGGGGTTCGTTGGCTTGGAAAAGAAGGGCTCGGTTATAGGACGCTGTTGTTTTCGAAACAACAGCCTGTGCACAAAATGATAAAATGTTTTTCAAGTTTGGTTATAAAACACACCCATGAATGAAGATGCCAGGGAATATTGACGGATATTTTTTGGGAAAAATGCAAATAAATACAGTTAAAATTGTTAGATTAATAAGATGGGCTACACCGCTTGTTTTGTTGTTTTCGGTTTTGCTTACACTTCTGTGATCTAATATTTCAAAAATTAAAAGTGATGAGAATTGACAACAAAGTTATTCCCAGAAAACCTTATTTTCTCATGTGACATTCACAAAAGGTTTGACTAATAAACAATGAGACCTTCAAACCAAACCACTTAATAACTACATTTATAATAACTTCACCCAACTGTATCAATGAAAATACTACACCAACTAAGGAATTTAAAAATAAAATAAAGTTGTTCCAAAATGAACAAGTACTGTTCACAATGCAAAATTAAGGTCTTTTGTGTTTTTGGTATCTCATGAAATTAATATGTCAGCGATAAGAATAATAATTATAATAATCAATGAATATGTATTAGGTCTCGATTCAAATTTATCTTAAAATTCAATGGTAACATTTCCTTGCGACAGATGTCAGCATATGATGCAACAACAGTCTGTTTAATGCAGATGAAGAGTTAAATCTGGCTAATGCTAGCTACATATGTGTGTGGATGCCTGTTTATATACATGTGTGTGGATTAGTAATAGTATGAATACAATATTGATGAGTATAAAATAGCTTTCAATATCATAACAGTTACAGTGTTGCTACATAAGGGACGGTGCTACTTTATTGTAGAGCAGTAAGCTCTTAGCGCCAATGGTTAATGTTTGTACGATAGAAATCCTTTTGGGATCGTTGTTGACCTTCAAGCTAACCAATCAGGGATTACATGACAATGGGTGATTAGCAAAATTCTATTAAACTTTGCTTCACCTTGAAACACATTTTGGCTTCATCATAGGAAAAAATTGGAGAAGTAACTTTGAAGAACATTTTGGAGCCCATATTGTCATTCTCAACACTAATAATTGAAACACCCTCTTTGTTTAAAAGGATGTACATATAGTGATACAAATTGTAAACTTTTACACTAATAATCTGGAATTAGAAGCAAGCATGCCAGCAAAAGCAGAGGAGGGAAAAAGCTCTCAATACCAAAATGCTAATAAACTCGCAAAATACAAAGGAGAAGAAGAATAAATTAAAAATACTACACATAACAAACAAATATTTAAGGTTTTTATGCACATGAGGGAGAATTCAAATTAAGAAGCCCTTTTTTCCCTAATAGTTCATTTTGAAACTTCCAATCCTGAAACTATAATTCCAATCATTTTTTTTAGTATAAAGTATAATTTTGTGTGGGTTGAGAATAACTGAGTACACTTCTTACTCCCTCGTCATGTGCACAAAAGTTAGCAAGCAATTACGACAATCATAACATGTATATACATATCATATGAACTGTAAGACTTAAAAAAACAAAGTGGAGGACGATGAACGAGAGAAGATATTGACAGGAATAGCAAGCAAAATACTTGATATAAGTAACACAAAATGTAATAACACTAAATGTTTCATTCAGGTCAACGATATAGGTTGCACTAAATTACCCTGTACTATTAATGCTGGCTTGTTTGGGCTACGACTGTCAGGTGTTTAATTAAAGGCATACAGTCACCCTATAAAAACTCCTTGGCCCTAGTAGATTTATTTTAAGCTCTAGATAATCCACAAGTTTTACACATTTCCTTTTTTTCTTTTTTTCTTTTTTTTTTATGTGTAATGCATCATCAGTAGTCTACTTGCTCTATCATACCGATACAGAGAAAATGCCAACATTTATTTCTATGTTTAACATTTATTCAATTCAAAGGCAGTGTAATCTAGACGACACGTTGATCAGTTTCAGAGGAAATCACGAGAAAAACTTAAATAAACAAACCAGATTAATATCTGAAAGTGCATTTCGTAGAACTACATGAATGAACTCTAAACATCAGGAGACGGAGAAGGTAACTTTTCCTTTCCATTGCACGTGTGGCAAAACATGGAAGTTATCGGGAAGGGAGAAATATGTCACTGTTTTTCTTTTCTTTTCTTGTTTTCTTTTCTTTACTTTACTTTTTTATTTGGTTCAATCAATTCTTTATTTCTGACAAGTTATATGAAAGAAAGCATGTATACTCCAATACAGACAATTCTTTTATATCTACACGCAGGGAGATTGTCGGAATGTATTTGTTGCTTTGACTACGGTGTACTAGCTTCACCTTCCCTTCCACTATTTGTTCGAATTTATTTTTTCAGACCGTCTACCAATAAATAATGGAAATAAGAGGAGGGCATAGAGTGAGAGAGAGACAGGGGGGGGGGGGTAAATTCTGACCTGAATGTCCTCCTTAGTCAGCTGGTTGTTGGAAGCCTCAAAGTTCTCTGGTTCAATCCAATCTGAATCCTGGGTCTTGTAATTGAAGTAGTAAGTATCACCTCCTCTCAATCTATGAGATGTCCATTCAGTTTCTTGACCCTCTGAATAATGGAAACAGAAAAGAACCAAACTCTCTTGAGTAATTCTCGTCAGTTATCGAACCCTAAGTATTGGTTTTACATCTTTACTGACTCTGAGCAAAACATATCATCAAAACATAGCATGTATCTTAGAAGCATGCCATTGTAGTGTTGATTGTGTTTGGTAGAATTATTTTGCTTGTGCTTCCAAGTGGACAAATGTGGTGGCATTAATACTAATGAAACCAAACATCTGGGAAGGTCCTAAGTTCGAGCCCTGATTGGCTACAGTAAGGAAAGTTTGAAACCTTACATCTCTGGGAAGGTCCAAGCAAATGCTAAAATAACCAAACTGAGCTGACCCTCTAAACCAGATATCCACCTGGCCAACATGAAGAGTCACGTTCTACACTATTCGACTTCTCTGGCTTGAACACGTCATGTAATGGTGTCCTAAATGACTGCCTTCCAGACATAAACAGACCCTGCTTTTGAAGGAACATCCACAACATAATTCATTCAAGAAACTACAGGATAAGATTAATAAATGGTTCCTAAAATTACCCCCCTTCTCCCCTACCCCCCCACTTGCCCCATGAAGTGGCCCAAACCATGTCTCCTTTGTGAACCGTACCTTTAGCTTTTTCCTGCTTGGCCAGTTTCAGTTCCTCTTGGTATTCCAGTGCACATTCAGAGGAGAGAGACATCAGTGAGATGTCTGAACTCTTCAGGGCTTCTACAAGGGCATCCTTGTCATCTCCATCGACCAATTCATTTACGCTGGCCATAGCAACAGCCACTGTACCAGAGAAAGACGCAATGTGTCACACACTTGCACAACGATGCTATCAGCATTTACAAAGATATCACCAAAAGTTCATATATTACATAAATATCAACAATTCTAGAAAGGTAATATCACATACCGGCTCTGAAGGGTTTCCATTGATAAGCAATATTTTATGTATCGCCATGTGTATATTTATACTGATACAACTATTTGCATCAGAGGCCTTCTAACACATCAATGCTTATCACACATCACATTGCATTTCCTCTCTGCCACCCCCCCCCCCCCCCAACCCCCCCCCCCCCCCCCCCCACCCCCAAAACCCTACCCCTCTCCTTCAAACCCGAAAACAAAATTCTCCGT
>JAAAKB020296317.1:0-16438 GCA_010014835.2 Apostichopus leukothele
TGTTTAAATGAAATTGGGCGCGCCAACGCGGGCGGGGGGGTGAGGGGGGGGGGGGGGGGGGGCGGGGTAGGGAAGGGAAAACTTATGAAATTTACATCTATTTATTACAAAATACATCAAGATTTGTACTGCTGTTTGTTTCTGTTGATCAGTATATAAGATCACAATTTAAGATGTCGGTTGTTACAGCTGGTCCAAAAGTAGCTTGTACCTTTTGCACCGACGTAGCAGGATTTTTCAGTACTGTTCAAGAATGTATTGCTAATATTGTTGTATTGCATCTGTCTTCCAGAAATCAAGTTTGTTTCTTCGCTGTTGGGAATATCTGGAGTCAGCCTGTACCACGCACTGACCTCGAGAACACATGTACATAAAGACCAGGCCATCAAAACACTCTGTGATGCTAAGAAGGTAAAGACCCTCATATTGAAGACATCTCATTCTTAGATTTGTGTCTCTGTTTTCCACCATTTACTTTCCTTTTACGTTCAAATGCAAACAATTTTCCATTGGTGTGAGAACTACAATATCGATCATGTTACTTTTGGAGAGGAGATTTTGTAAACAGTACATGGGCAACAACGCTGGAGAACACCATTGTGCACAGAGAATCAATAACTGAAATCATAGAAATATGTTTTGGTAAATAGATGAAAGAAAACTTAAAAGAAAAACATATGTTACCTAAATTACTATGTTTTTATTTCACATTAAATATGTTGATATCTGTGCTTTATGTTCTATATCTTTATGTTCTGTGTCTTTATGTTCTATGTCATTATGTTTTGTGTCTTAATGTTCTATTCCTGTATGTTCTATCTCTGTATGTTGTGTCTTTATGTTCTATATGCCTTTATGTTCTATGTCTTTATGTTCTGTGCCTTTATCTTCTGTCTGTTTTTTATGTGGAAGCATTTCGGTTATCTCCAATTTACCCCAAGTAACAAAGAGTGATTACAGTGTCATGAAAACATAATGGTGGATAGGGTTATTGTTGACAGTTTACATAAAAGTTTCTTATTTTCTCTCTCAATTTTTTTAAGTTTCCCATATTTGATTTGATAAGAAGAGATCAAAGCATAGAGTATTCTTCAATTTTGAATGACCTTGTATTTTTATTGAAATTAACTTCATCTTCTTCATCTGTTTGCATAATTTATTCTTCTTGTGAAGATTCATTTCCTGTTTCTTTCTTATTTTCTCCCCGTTTGTCCCCAAAATGATTAAGAGAGAGGGGCAGAGGGTTTTTATTTGTTTAATACTACATTATACTTAATTTCTCACTTTGCCACCTCTAAATCTTTAGATGGTTATCTTCATTTCTTTATTTTGCAGGCCAATTTAAATGCTGCTAGTCTTGCCAAGGCCTTGTATTGCAGGACAGTCCTTGCAATCGTGAAGAGAATCAACTCAGTGTGTCGTTTTGAACACCAATATGCAATCTTGTCGGCTCCGGGGGAGGAGTGCGGTATCCCAAACTGTAGTAAGTGATGCAGCATGCGGTCTTTACGTTTGAGGGAGATGCACCTTGTTTATAGATGCCTCACTGCTAGTATGATCTCATTTCATTGTAAAACCAATCAACGAGTGATGAATGGACAGACCAAATATAAACAAATTTGAGAAAAAAGGGAAGTTAATACCAGCTAGTTGAGTTTTCCAAAGTCTTGTTCCTGCCCCGTTGACTGTCAATATTTACACCAGTCACAGTTTTAGCCTGATAGAAAAAACTGTTCTCTAAAAGATAAAGCTGATAGATAAGTCAATTATTGAGTAATTTAAAGCATAACCTATCACGGTTCTTGTATAAATGTAGCACTAAAGTATCATATTATAAAAGTAGTAAAAGTTTGAGGGGACACAATTGTATATTGCGTCTTCAGCATTTTGTGTTTTTCTATTCCTGGTTTCTTCTACGGCTAGCCTGCAGCATTTCAGACAGTTGTAAGTTGTCAAATACTGTAATAAAACATGCTAACTGTTCTCTGTAGTGTTGCATTGTGGGTAGGTTCTTATTGACATGATTACATGGTGACAGTCTTAATGTAAGGGCACTGGGCTTGATAGCGGAACGAGTTGTTATGTTTTTCATGCACACAGTCCATCTTGGGTGACTTTTCTTATAAAAGTGCCTTCGCTGCTTGGCCTTTTGGATGGTATCGTGTGCTGTAGTCACATGTGTAACCATGACTGGGGTTGAGAGTGTGAATCTGTGCAGTAAACGTTAAAAAAAAGTTGTTTGGTTTTGTTGCCAGTAATGTTCTTAAAAAAAGTGCCCTTTTCCTTTCAATGTATCATTCCTGACATATTATTATCCTCTTCCTGTACGTTAGCCTCCTGTTCATCTCTTCTTCCGATTGGTTCACCAACTCCCTCTGTCAGCTCGTATACATCTCATTCTACCAGTACAGCCACCCTAACAGCTCAGGTCACACAGACCATACAGATACTAGACATGCCTGGTTTCCAGTCCTCTACAGTAAGTCAATAGGCTCTAGTAGGCCAAGTGGTGTGTTGTATAAAAGTACTGGGAAAATGAGTGATTCCATAAATAGCTTTGATGGAATAGAGAATAAAAAAATTTGCAATTACTTTAATTAAAAAAATTATCGTCAATGTTAACAATTGTTAAGTCTTGTTATCTCTGATTCTTGCTTTTGCCAAAAGAAGTCATTTATCACGATCATTTTAATCTTCTCCAACAGGATAATAGACTAGTCCAGCTGTTATCTAACATCTCAACGGAACGGTTGCATCAGTTCTACAACGCCAACGTGCTGGAGTCCAGTCTGAAAGCCTGCAGGGACGACCAGATTCAGTGCGACGTAAACGTAACGTATGAAGACAACTCAGCACTGGTGGATCTCCTCTACCATCAGGTATGTTAACAAAAATTAACAAAAATTAATAATTAATAAATTAATAAATAATTCATAAAATTAAAAAAAAAATTATAAATTTATAAAAAATACACCAGAAATGTGAAAAAACAAATATACAAGATAATATCTTTAGCGTCAAGTCTATTTTTGAAGAGTTTATCTTGTGTTGTATTATAGAAAGAAAAAAAAATTGGACATTAGGTTTGGCTTGTGGTTTAGTTTTGACTATAGCTTTGAAAGTTATAGGCGCATTGGAAATGCCTCCTTTTGTTAAGCATGACTGACGTAAGTTGTTGTCAATACAAGCAGGGTTAGTAATAATACCCTGTTTTGTTGTCATGTGGATGTTAAAAATAAATATAAAAAAATTCTTCGCTTTTTTGAACCTCAAAATTAAAAATTCCCACGACCTATCCACCCTGGTGTTTCTGTTTATCATAAATCTCTGTTTGTACTGTATTATTTCAGTTTTAACTTTTCCACTCGGGCGTGAACCATTTTGCTTTCCTGAATGGACGCCTCAGTAATCTTTTATGCAGTTAATGCCTTTGTAATAAATGATCACCGTTTAAACCTTAGCAGGGAACCCTGTCAACAGTTAACAGGTTTATTTCTAAAGGGTTACTTTGGGAACTAAGTTTACATTGTTGTTTTGATCAATTATCCCTCCATGGTGTACGAACAGGTAAAGAAGAAATAGCACTTTCAGGCTGAGACTTGTTATCGAAGAACCGTTCAGAATGAGTTTGCATAATAAAGTCAATCCACAAAGTTACGGATATCCCACTTATTCTTCTTATTGACTGACATAGAACACACATCAATTCCATAGCATCTCCCAACTGAACATTGTACATAAAGTGAAACCACATAGTCATGGATATCCCATTGCAACAAACAACACACAGCGACACATAATATCCCAACTGAACATCTTAGCATGAATTTCCACATAGGCAATCCGTTTAGCCATGAACATCCCACTATCTACATGTATTATTAAATACGTCATTTAAATATTCATTAGCTACGTTCTTCTCTCTTTTAGGACACTGGTTTATTGGGCCTTCTTGACCAGGCCTGTCTTCAGCGCCTCTCTGATTCAAAGAGCTTTCTGCAGACCTTGACGTCGAGTACCCAGTCAGATAGGTAAGTTATACTCTAGGGCATTCTGATTGGCCGACCGGTAGGGAGTTCATACTTGTACTCATTATTCTAGCATACTTGTACTGGTACTGATGGATTTGTACTTGTACTGGTCTTCATGGATTTTTACTCATACTTGCACTCCAGGCATTTTGGAAATCTAGTACGGACTCTTGCACAAGATAAAGTAATTCATACTCAGAGACTTTTGTTTGTACTTGCTCCCTGCTGTTTACTCACCCCTGCTGTTGTACTCACCCCCCCCCCCTACTGTTGTACTTTCCCCTGCTGTTGTACTCACCCCCTGCTGTTGTACTCATGCCTTGCTGTTGTACCCAACTCCTGCTGTTGTACCCACCACTCCCTACTGTTGTACCCACCACCCCCTACTGTTGTACTTGCCCCTGCTGTTGTATTCGTGCTACAAGTCAAGTCTGCTCAATGGTTGTCCTTTGATCAACCATTTCTCTGACAGGGGGCTTTCATAATCATCTGGTCATTTAATAGTTACCAATATTGCCCCAAATTATGCTACAAAGATAAAAATTTGGTCTCCTATAATCAGCCGTGAGGACTTCCCTTATATTGTGTCACTGTCAGAACATATTCTGTTAACTCAGACAACAAATTATCATCCTCATCCAAATCTCTGCACCATTAGTCATATTATAATCTCTGGCAGAATAATTCCAGAATCTGTTAGTCATGTTTAGCATGGTAACGTGTTTGTAGCAGAAAAACAGATGACCATTGAATGTTCTACTTCCATCTTGAAGTAAAGGTATATTTTCAGTTTCAAGTTCAAAAGAAGATGCGTTGTTATTCTAGGAACATTTTAGTTCTCTCCAATAATTGACAGCTAGTCACATATGCCTGGATTACTATCATCAAGTTTAGTAAATGTAAAATCGTACAGACTGGCCTTTGTTACATATATACACGGAATATATATATATACATATACATATATACTACATATAAACAAGGATATACAAGGATATACAGGGAAGTATTAACCAGTAATTTTTTATATATTTTTTATATTTGAAGATACCATTTGCTTGTCACTTAGTATTCCAACAACTTGTCAGCATTTCCAGCACTTTTCAATTACCTGTCTCCACACAGCAGTTGCATTCTTAGTAGTTCTCACAAGTTTAATGATACCTTAAAAAGACTTATCAGCTTCCAACTTATGAAATGCTTAAAAAGTTAAGAAATTAATCTCCATTGGAGATTTTAATCCTTCACAGTCACTGAGGAGTATAAATGAGACCAGTAAATGTCTCAGAAATGGATAACAACTTTGAAAGAACTTTCTTTTCTTTTTTTTGTTTGTATATCCTTGTATATCCTTATTTGTTTTGTTTGTATTTATCTTTGTTTGTATTGTTTTGATTCTGTAAGATAGTTTGGAGGTCACTCCTGACGACCTTAACCTGAATCACTTTGCGTTTCTATCTTTCAGCTTAAAATCCGTTAAATCCGAGTCTTTCATTATCAGTCATGCTAACGGCCCAGTGGAGTATCAAGCTTCAGATTTCATCTGGACTAATCGAGATGTCATCGGCGATGAGATTGTCGGGCTCTTCTCCAGGAAGGCCTGTAACTTTGGTTTCGCTACCCACCTCTTCATTCCAGAGTTAAGACTTTTGAAAAGTAAGTTTAATATCTTCGTACCTGTGAAATTTTAATAGAAAGATTGGTTACACATTGCCTTTGTGTGCAATTCTTCCTTATGACTTTCATTATATTGACCGAATTTTGATTTCACATAAATTGAAGCTATCAGTGTCAGGCTATTAATAATAATATGTTTATTAATTAATAGTATGGTTGTACTTCTCTACGAAGGATAGGCAAAAAGTGGAAGGTGTCAAAAACGAATAGCTATCGTTCACAAACTTGTGACACGAACCCAACTGTTATCTTAAGCTTATATTAACAAGGTCTTTGTGAAGAACAACTCCTAGAAACAGCTGAGACAAATATTGTTCCAACTTGGGGAGATATCCTAGTTTAAATGTCATGTTTTGGAGCTGTCATTTTGAAAATGTTTGATTTGTTAGTGTCATTAGATACTGAAACCATTTACGTTGTTTCTGCTCATAATTTCAAGGTAAAATGTGAACAGTTTTGACCCTGAAACCAATACTATCATTATCACTTAGACCAAAAATGATTTTATGTGTTCGTTATTCCTTTAATTAACAGTTATAACAATCGATTTACAATCGGCCATGAAGACTAAGCTAGTATTGTGGAATGGCTCATATTTCTGGTCAGGTGGTAATTACTTCAACTAGTTTAACAAATATTGGATGTTCTTTGGTTTACAATTTAGTTACTGTTGTAAAACTCTGTGATGTAATCCTGTCTTACTTGGTTTGCTCCGGCTGAACCCGTGACGTTCCAGATGCTTGGTTTGCACCACTTTGACTTCCACAGCACTCTCATCGACATGACTGTGATAGTGGTCTGACAATCTGTTATTGTGTGATAGTGCTGTAACAAGCTGTTATTGTGTGATAGTGCTCTAACAAGCTGTTATTGTGTGATAGTGGTCTGACAAGCTGTTATTGTGTGATAGTGCTGTAACAAGCAGTTATTGTGTGATAGTGGTGTAACAAGCTGTTATTGTGTGATAGTGGTCTAACAAGCTGTTATTGTGTGATAGTGCTCTAACACAGTGGCGGAGCGTCCATACAGTCAGGAGGGGCGGATGCCCCCCCTGACGGACTCAAATGGACTGCTGGCGCCGTTTTCAGCTCTTTACCACTTTTTACTTATTCGTGATTATTTACTTTTTTATTGCGCTATCAACTACCTATTGACATTTGTCACATTATGTTGGCGATGACACCTATTTATTCTTCGTTTATCTGCAAATTAGCAAGGCCAGGAAAGGGTCATTTCCGGCGATCTAGGAAGTATCTTTACTCCAAAAATTCCTGTACGCTCCGCGCCAACCTGTGGTAGCACTCCGCTTAGATAGTGTCAAAAGCGCCCCTACAGACCATTTTCCCCCCCCATTGACCAATACCCTAGCTCCGCCACTGAGTATAGGACATTTTTTCCTTTACCTCTCAGACACACCCCTTACCTCAAACATGGTCATGTCTATGCTGTCGTCATCTCCTGATTTCTTCATTTTCTTCATCATCCCGCCTCCGCCTCCTTTACTCTTTTCTTTTTTCTCCTTCTTGTCTTTCGATGCATCTACAAAAATTTATTTAATCATGCAATAAAAAATTACGATAAAATTTGTAAAAATAAAATAAAGTTGAATGATTTACGAGTCTTGTATCGAGGTAAGGCAAGGGCCCTCTTGCACCGCTTTACAACGGTTAACCCCGGGTCATTGGTAACTTTCCACACCTGCACAAGCGAGTGTGCACTATTCCAACGGTCGCTCCCGGACATTACAGTGCCCCACATCTACGTGTTTCCCGGGGGGGAGGGGTACTTCCCATAGGGTGCAGTCACAAACCTGCACACACAACTATATTATAAGTTACCTTGCAAGTCCCCATTTATACACCTGGGTTAGGAGAGGCAATGGAGATAAAGTGCCTTGCCCCAAGGACACAATGTAATGATCTGGCCAGGACTCGAACCTGCAATCCTTTAGAACACAAGTCCACTGCCTTAACCACTTGACCACAATATAAGGCTCTCTAAGTGTCTCCCGGGGGTACTTCATATGGGGTGCAGCCACAAACCGGCGCACTCCACTTTATTTATAAATTATCTCGCAGGTCCAATAGAAACAAAATTTGGTATCCAGAGGCAGCAGGGTAATAAAATTAAACCTATGAGACCAAGTCCCCTTATCATTGGAATAGTGACCATGTGTCTATGGTGATGTCATTCAATAACACGATTCCAACAGACAGAAGCAATAAACCCCTTATGAATGTTCTTATCCAAAAGAGTTTGGTATGCTTCCAAATTATCAAAATTATCGCATTATCACAAAAAAGAGGCGAAAAAATTATCAAATTATCTTCAGTTGTTATTAAGTATGATTATGTTAACTGCCTACAGTACCTATCAACCATCAGTGAACAGTGTCTGTCTACTGTACAAAATAGACATACTCTAAATTTCTGGCAATTTATAAAAACCACTTTCCCTAGCTACCGAACAAACCGAACCTATAGCTTGATTTTAAATACCACGATTTGTTAGTATTGTAATTTAAATTGCAAGCTTCTCTTTCTTAAATAATTAATGGACTACTCCATTACTGAGTTTTGGATCATACCATCTCTTGTGACAGGGGTGATGGCCATTTCCTGTGATTCCTTCATCGCTCCTCCTTCGCCGTCATGATCTTCGGATGCGATCTCGATCGTTGGATTCTCGGCTTGCTCCTGAAAATCGAGAAGGATTTTAATCAGTTAATATCACGCTACAAATCGAAGAAGAATAAATAAATACCCCACCCTGCTTGGTTCCACCTGCTCACACATGATGTTAATTTTGTTTACCTCTCTGTACAAACTTTACTAATATAGTTTCCCCGAATCCTTCCATTTCAATATGTAGCTAGTGGAGACCATATTGGGGGACCATCATCTATTAACTCACTTTCTGAATGGTTGCTACGGTAGCATAATATCTGCTCCACCAATCAAGCGTGTTCTCTTCGTCGTCTGATTTCTTCTTTTTCTTCTCATCTTTACCGTCTGGTTTCCCAGGTTGTCCTTCGGCTCCCTTTGTGAAAACATAATTTATGAATAGCGTGAAATATGAAAGAAAATGAAAAAAATTTAGTATAACTATCACAAAATTATCCACGCATTATAAAATGTAAACTACAATGTAAGCCTAGTTAAACATAGAAAAGTGAAAAAGTTCTTCATCCTAATGGTCATAGTCCATACATGTACGAACGGATGGAGTGAGGGGAGTAAGAGCAGAAAGTCTGACTAGGGTAAATCTCAAAGACGTATACCGGTGCCACTTAAAAGGGCATTCTCTAATCCCGACGGTGATTGTTAAACAAAATCGCAGAATTACCTTTTCTGAATGTTTAGGCGAAAGCACAATCCTCAAAAGCATTTCGTAAATGAATTTTTCAAAATTTGGTGATATTTTTGTAAATGCATCTGGCATTACCAGAATGGACAATATCATCAGGTTTCTTTAGCTGAAAATGGCTTTATTTTTCTTGATGGTTTGTCAATCATTAAAATCCAAAGAGGACAAGAACATTTCCACTATAAAGAAAAAATTTTAGATGAAAAAATTCTAAAGTGCAGAGCATTTTGTCAACCCAAGCAAAACATTTCAAATGTATCACGTTTCAAAAGGAGATCATCGGCCTCAGATAATTGTCTTTAAGTAAAGCATTTTAAGAGCATTTGGTCCGGATGACATGACAGATTTTCTGGAGTAGTTGAATGTTTAGCCAGTCACGAAAGATTCCGCGCTCAATTCAAGTATTTCCCAAGTTTAGGGCCGAGGATATTGAGATGGACTTTTCAACTGGCAGGATATTTTTTCTCATCAGATATAAGTTTAAAATCGTTTGTCATCAGACAATCCTTTTAAAGTATTGTAACGGTACAGTTGACGGTATTTGCTTTTACCAGCGCTGATCATAAAATTCCTTTCATCTTTTCTACAAGATATTCAAAACAGACCTGATGTTTTTCTACACCTCATGAGTCAGAGAAGGTTTTATTTTTAGATATGACGTTACACTTACAGGCGCAGCTGGTTGTTTATCACCGGCCTCGGAGGGAACCCCACTGCCGGGGTCTTTAGGTACGTTGCCGTTTGGTGGTTTGGGGTCTGCCATCGTTATCACCACATCGCCGTTACTGGTGGGGGGCTCCGTGTTAGGCTCTGCACCATTCAGCTCAAATCCTTCATTCTGATTGGACGGTTCTAGCTGTACGACGGTATCGGTGGCGATGCCATCTCTACTGCTTTCTTCGAGTGCCGGTGCACCCCTCACGTTCATGCTTTCATGAGATCCTTTGTCTGTGTAAAATTTGATTGTAAATATTTTTTTCTTTCAGTTGGTTTCATCTCTCAACAACTATTATTAACCAAAAATACCTCAATTGTATGGAATGATGTAAAAAAAAATTTAATATCCATCTCAATTGGGATATCAAGCATCCCTTTTATTGAGGAGTTGTAAATTGAATGCCTATGCCTAAGTCAAGAAAAAAGCTTGGAGATTCGCAACAAAATTATAGGCCGACATTTTTCTTGGTTTCTAGTATATTTAGGGGGGGGGGGGGAAATATTGTTTCATTCCCAAGTACAAATTTTAGCTCATGTTCAGTTTCTTAGTACCCGATAATTCCATAATGTCATAACACAACATTTGAGTTGAATTCAGAACTGCTTTTGTGATATAAAGTGGTAAAAGCTTAGATAAAAATAAAAACAGATTTAGATAAAAGACTGAAAGACGTAAGCAGACATTTCGTTGGAATTTTTTTCTAAAAGGATGAGTGATAAGACCACTAGATGATAGGACCGATGAAAAACATTTTTTTTCTTAAATTATGGCCAGGTAAATTCATTTCTGACACTTACTGACCAGGATCCTAAATGGCAAACTTGACGTAGCACTATGCAATGACTTAAACAACATGGTTTCTTCACTGTATGAAGAGATGAAGCGACTCACGTGATCGTTTGCCGCGTTTCTCCTCGACGTCTTTGACGTTGGTAAGTTTGAAATGGGACAGGCTGTTGACGACGTGGGTGCCGACCAGGGTGAACCGGCCAAACTGGCGACAGTCGACCACACGGAAGGTGAGAGGGGGGCAGTAGAACTCACTCTCTGGTAGCTCCTAAAGATGGAAAGAAAAAGAAGACAAAAAGAGTGCTGGTTTAAAACTCATTAAAAATCCTGGTAGACTAAGGGTTCTGTTTTAATCTGGATAGAGTGAACTAAGCATGTTTTATAAATTTTATTCATGGTGTGTTAGATGACAACCTTTACAGGAAGTAAAATTAATCTACTAATGGTTGTTGATAAAGAAAAGTAAGTGCTTAGATACACTGCAGTAGACCATTTGCAGTAGACCACTGCAGTAGACCATTGCAGTAGAGTCTACTGGTAGGGAGGGGCATTTTGTAACTCGTTGTCCCTCGTAGAGGGAAATATTGAGTTTGAAGGACAATAAAACGATGAAATGAGCCGACTCGTAAAGTAATTTTCGACAAATCAACCACGGATTGTTCCATGTTGACAGGCATGGTTTTGTCTTAATTGTTTGTTTGCTAGTTCTCTGCAAAAAGGGAAACAATTTAGGCCAAGAGATACATTGTCACTACACATTATTACCAAAAAAGAGAGCGGGAGTAAGGGATCAATTAGTTTGAGTTTATCACAGCATCCATAACGTGGCTTCAACATCCACAAGTAACCACCCATCCCATCTCCCTACTTGTAAATAGGTCTGTAAAAGTTCTGTCAAACTTCTTCCGAACAATTTCATCGTCAACTTTGCTTAAATTGGCAGTTACGTTGAATAAGAAAACATCTGGATGGCAACCATAGCATCCATTCTGTAACAAGATTAATCTACCACTGGTTAAAGAATTAAAGTCAAACTAAACTATTCATATATTTTTTTTTTTTAAATTTTGGACATTTGTCACCAAACTTGTTAAATTCTTTATGCAATTATTCAATTTACAACTCCATCTACATACAGACTAACTGAGATCCCTGTAAGCCAACGGCCACTCACCACGTCCATCACTCTGACGTTATCTGGGAAGTTTGGATTCTTCTGGGCGTTAGGGATGATCGCTGATGATATCGTGGCTCCTCCACATTCGATGTCCACTCTCGGTTTGTCCACCGTCATCAGCTGCAGCCGTTTGACCTCACGCATTCCCCAGCAGAGAATCTGGATGGAAAAAGTGGAAAGTCAAGAAAAAACTTGTATTTCATGTGCAGGTCCTAACCACGAGAGCAACAGAACTGGGTTGCCAGGAGACCATTCCCTCTACCTGGCCCCCCCCCTTCACTTCCCATCCAAATACAAAAATATTTGTACTATCCAAACGAAGCCTTTTATTCTTGCGTTTTCAATCCCTGGTACGGCCTAGCCAAGAATAAGATATATATTAAACCTAGGAACTCTCCGTCCCTTTATAGTCCTGGCTCTAAATTTAGAAATCATAAAATTTGGTTTCCACGGAGACTTGACCATATCGCTAATTTAATGTTTATTCCTTTTTGCCCTGCTCATCATTTCAGTATACCCGGTAGAAGTGGTTAAACCATAAAAGTGCCAAAAACATTGGAGATATGTAACAAACTTTCAAAGCTTTGGACACTCATTGTGACATTTTCTCTTAATTCTTACCATCTCATCGAACCAAATCTGATACTTTGACAAAGGATCAGAAAAAGGAATATTAAATAAATCACCTCAATCCTGTATTTGCACATTTTGGGTTTGATGACATCAGGAATTGGGACTGGGGGTGGCAGTTGGTCCTTCTTCTTCTTGGCCATGGGGTCTGGCTGTGGAATGTCGATGGTCAGGACATCGGCTGGTAGGTCTCCTCTGTGGAGCTGGAAGAAGAAAGAGAAAGATGCATAACGGCGCATAAATTAGTTATAATCACATGCATCATGCAAATGAATGATTATTCTTATTCTGGGAAGAGTTTGTTTTTCCAGTGACAGTGGTTGTCACATTGGGTATCACTCATCCACTTTTCGTACCTGAATCATTTCGACTGCAGCTAGAAGCTCGCCCGCCTGAGAGGTCCCTCGATAAACGTGATGCCACTGGAGCATGGGGGGAAAGTAGGGCTTCTCGTAGGGTTCGCTGGTCAACTTGATGACAGGCCTGATGAGCGTTCGACCGATGAACTCTGAACCACTCTACACGAAAGATATTAACAAGTAAAGAGATTAACATCAGAGTCAAAATTAGGTAATATATAAAGTGAGACCAAAGGTCTGTTCAAACATCGGTTAGAAGTTAAAAAATCACAGCAAATACACAGCAAAAGGAATCAATCAGTTATATACTATACAAGAACTTATTAAATGGACAAGGAGAAGGATAGTTTGCAGACCAAGACTAGGTCTCTTATACCTCGGGTGGTAAAACTGAACACTTTCAAAAACTAACCCACATTAAAACCTGTTGGGGCCATCTGTAACAGGAAAACGGGCGATGGTGATACTTATATACCTTGGGTGGGTAAACTGAGCACTTTCAAACCTAACCCACATTAAAATAAACCTTTTGGGGCTATCTGTAACAGGAAAACAGGCAACGGTGATACTTATATCTCAGGTGGGAAAACTGAGCACTTTAAATACTAACCCACATTTAAATAAACCTGTTTGGCCATCTGTAACAGGAAAACAGGCAATGGTGATATTTATACCTTGGGTGGGAAAACTGAGCATTTTCAAACCTAACCCACATTTAAACCTGTTGGGGCCATCTGTATCAGGAAAACAGGCGATGGTGAGACAAATTGGGGTATGCTCCACTGTTATGGCGGGGGTGGGGTTTACAGTATGCCATTATGATAATTTGCTAAACTATGAGTGGGTCTATGCTTAGCCCACATCTTCTGTCATTAAAGGGGTAGGGTGAGGTGTAGGGTGGTCTCCCACTGTAGTTTAGCTTGATTATGAATATTAGCTTAATATCATGCTGACCAATAGAAATTAAACCATGGCCTAGTTTGAATTTTGTGACTCCAGACACAAAATCAATCCAATAAATCATTTGTCATTCTTTTGGACATTCTGTTTCCATGGCAATGGAGTCCAAAGCAGCAAAAATATCAGAATTACAAATCGTGGGAAATCTGTCGGATGAGAGTTTGAAGAAATTAGTAACCAGGCTAGAGTAAAACTAAAAAAATTGTTTTTTGACCTGTTCCCAGTTTCTTGCACATTTGAAGAAGAAAAAAAAAGGTGTTTGTCTAAAAACTTGGCACTTTGAACAGATTTTCATTTTTAGCATCGACACTGTAATTGCATCACCACTTGCTGTGTGTAGGTGAGAACTTGCTGTGTGTTTTACTTTTAATTTCAGTGCAAGAGGGCGACATAACAAATTAAAAAATTTAAAAAGTGATTCTAAACTATTGACAATAACTTGATTAAATGTAGTAAAATCTAATAGAGGTGAAAAGAGTGTGAAATCAGATAGACAGTCTTCCGAGGAGACCGCAATGGACTATTAAAGTTCGCTTTTCTAACTTTTCTACTTTTCTTTCATGCTGTATTCTACTATGTTTTTCATGCTCTGACACATTCTCGTCTAAGAAAGAAGGAAAACAATAGCAAACAGTAAAAAGACAAAGAGTTATTGTTAGTAGTTCAGATCTTACACATTCCCTACATATCCCTACACCAGGCATTTCCACAAGATTTTAAAAATCACTACCAAAATATAATTTCTTTAAACTCAAAACAATTTTGGATCTTTTTTTATCTGTTGCATTCACATTTTGCGAGACTGCGTTGTGAAGAAAACTCCATCGTACGTTTTTGCAGTGACAAGAAGCATTTTCTAGTTTCCGCTTGGGAAAAGGTATAAGTGACATTAAGATTACCGTGGCAACATGCACTAGTCTAGGACTGTGTCAAAGAGGTATTAACTTAATTCAACCAGCTACCTTTATACTTTAATATTGACTAATATTGGATTATAGCTGGCAGTAATTCTACCCAATTTTTTTTTCCATCTAGCAAAAACATGCCTTTATTTTGGTTGTACTCAAAGGTTACGCATGCGAAAAGTGGCTGTTTTTGGAAGAAGATTCTGATTCTCAATATTATTATTTACAAACATTAAGGGAGTTGAATTTGGAACTTAATAATGTTCTAATGAAGAAACCTATTTTACGTAGGACACTCGGAAATCTTTTCATTGGTGACTGTATGTCACAGTCTTTCCCGCATGTTAGGATGGAAGAATGGGATTCCTAATTTCACATTTTTATAACTTTTTTTTTCCTACGACAAAATCCAAATTGCAAGTCTGATAACAAAAGGGGGAATGAATATCAAGTGAATGTTAGAGATGTAACATTTTTTTTTTTAATCTTTAGAAAATCAGATGAAAGGTAAAAACACTAAATCTGTACAAGCCTAGACTAAAGAAAGAATTTCTTGTGGGAAGAAGAGAAAATGTGAATGATTCTTGAGTCTGTTTGTGCGCAAAACGTGCAATAGTACAGGGAAGACATTTACCCCAGTTATCTGTAAGTCCATCACCAAGAGCATATAAAATGAGGGAGAAATATTTTCAAAAACGAAATTAACAACTATATAAATGGCATAAAATCATGAGAAAGAAAAAAACAACATAGAATAATGTTAAATGTGAATGGGTATGGTAGCATGTATACTTCAACTGTGAGAGGTTCAAGATTCAAATCATGGCTAGACTTGACGTAGTTTCAAAACAGCTGCCACTTTCATATATCCTAGTCGACATACATTGCTATGCATCTTGCAAATTCTTTTGCTCTGATGTACGTAATGATAATAATGATGAACTTCATCGTCTGAGATGAGGGGTATGTACAAAGGCTGTAGGCATATAAACAACTTTCACAGGCAACTTAATTTTCTCTTAATGTCCCACTTCTTTAAATAATAATGTTTAGTTGTAGTGTCTGTCACAATAATACTATGATAAGTACTTGAGAAAACAATGGCATTCCAGAAACTTAACTTGTCAAGCTAACGGCCTACATCGATACGGCATTTTAGTATCAAAAAAGACAAAATAAGAAAATTTATTACAATTTCAACTCGAAAAGATTCTTTAAAGGAGAGAGCAATCAAAATGTTGTCACTGATGTTAGGACAAGAATGCATGGAATAAACAACTTGCAATAAAATGCAAAAAAATCTAAGCAAAACAAAGAAGCCCTTGTCCTGTTTAAGTAATAACTACCATGACTACTGGCTGCCATTTTGTGACAACACGAATACCCCAAACTGTGAAATCTTTTACTTTCGCCTTCACATTTTCAGGTCCACATTTTCATGGTCAATGCAAACTGTTTTGTAACTGAATTCAAAAACATCTTTTTCCCTAATTTTTCACCAATAAGACCAATAAGACATTGCGACCTACCACACCATACATAGCACAAGGGAGCAGAATTTCAGAAGCTAAATAACGTATCAATTTGTGGAGCATTATGTTTTGGTTGCTGTCTGAAAGGTTAAAGCAATGGACTTGAAATCTAAGTGTTGAAGGTTCGAGTCCTGGCCCGGAATCATTACCTTGTGTACTTGGGAAATATGCTTAATATAACTTGTGCCTCTTCACCTAGGGGACTGTGTAAACTGGGACCACTGGCGGATCCAGGGCCTTTGTTTGGGAGGGGCCAAAGTGGCGTTAGAGTGATATGGGGGAGGGGTCTAAGGG
>JAAAKB020296422.1:0-16435 GCA_010014835.2 Apostichopus leukothele
CTCCTCCCAGGGTCCTAATGGTCTCATATATTTTCTCACCGTGGACGTGTGATACTTCCATACTTCCGGAGACTTATACATGCTTCGTGCAATCTTTCAAGTGACAAGGTGACATTATTCTTTTTATATCAAAGATCGTATTTTGTATCATTTAATATCTATTCCAAGTAAGTCCCACGTTTATTAGTAATTTGCAAATCGCCCGAGCGCTTTATATAGTGTGAAACATTTTCATCCTGCAAAGTGCTATGTATAGGCCTACTTATCCACGCAATGATACTGTCGGATGTAACACATCTTAACCCACTTTAGTTAAATATCTGTGAAAGTCATGTAGTTGCTATACACTTAAATATAAAACATCAACACTCTGTTTTTTAATTCCGACATCAAAAAGGTGGTGTCTTGTTTGGCTATTTTCGTCCTTTTAGCAAGGCCAAGGATTCACTGGATGTGTTCTATCTACACCATGAATAACCATAGGTTATATCTGGAACTATATACAGGTCAGCAATATTTCAACCATGCATGAAGGAAAATACTAGGAACAAAGCAGCTTAGCAGGTTTTCATTTTATTTAAGACAATTTCCACGATCTCTGCGCTTTGCCTTTGTGATCTCCCCCCCCCCCCCACATCCTTTTGTCCCCGTGCCTTACGGAATGTGTCCACTTATCCGAATGCAATTACTTGAAACACTATGTCTCCATGTGATAAATCGTTATGGTTTATTCGCCAGCTAAATTGGTCCTACAGTGCAAGCTATACAACGCTATCGTTTACTATATTGCTAATATTATAGTATTTAAATCATGACTGATCAAATCATAAATTAAATGACAAAGATACCTTTGGCCTATATATGAAACTCTGTGAACAAGAATATTTCACCGAATATTGTTGGGCCACTAGCATAATCCCACCCTACACCTTCCCCCATGCCCCACTCATCATTTGCTTTATTAAATTGGTCTATGCCGTTGAAGTTGAATTGTTAAAGTTATTTTCCAGATTTAGCTAGCATATCGACCATCACCAACGATAACCAAAGTTATAAGTTAAGACAGACAACTGAATTCGCTGGAAATAAGGCTTCGCATGCCACCACATTTATGCTCCACTTTGCATAGCACAGAAAAATTTGCATCCACTGACGTCGCGACCCAACGCAGTTCATTGGAAGAACGTCATTATGGATAAAACAGATCAGAGCAGGACGGACTTTAACCTAAGTCTTTGGTAAATACTGAGAAACGATGAAAGGACTTTGCTATAACATTTACTGGTAGTTTTGCTAAATTTGTTGCCACTGTCCTGTTCAAACAACGTTAATTGTCCACTCCTGTTAAGCATCCTACAGTATATGCACACACTTGCTGCATAAGGGTCAGGCAATCACACAGAGTTGCTAAGCTTCGATAATGCCACAGAAAGCCAGATATATTGTAATATATATATATATATCTTTTAATGTATCGTAACATATTATCGACATTAGTAGGGTTTTCCATTGGTCACCAATTTCACCAAACCCTGACGATTACTACTCAAACAAAGGTACCTTCCCATTTGTTTTTACCAAATGAAAGTTAAGGAATATCGTATATACTAAACGTCTTGTTTAATTCGATTCGATCCCCCAATTTTTCGTCACTAAGACAAATTTCCATCTGTATAATTAATGACATCGTACAAAGTAACTTGAAAAATTCCATTGAAATTGATTATTTTACTTCCATAAATGAAATAAGAGTTTCACAAGTCAAGTTAATAAAGTACACTATATAATGTGTATAATGGGATTGAACTATTGGTATAACATCGAAAAAAAGTTATCCAAGCCAACGCAAATAACGCTTGAATTGCTTTCGATATATTTATACTGTAGATTTTACCGGTACACTTTAGTATACCTAGCAAGAACCCATCGATTTTTCCAAGAATAGTGCATATAGTGCATTGTACACCTACGCCTTGAAACTCCATGACCAACAGATATGTTGTTACAGGTCATTGCGTTCATCATTATGACACACTCAACACGTAGTCTTTGGTCAGCGCCTCGGAGGAGGCTATCTTATTTTGTGAGTGTTGAAGGTAATTCCATATACAATGTTTTCATCTATGAATGTTTATTTAGACAAAACAAACTACCTTGTGGCAGGGGATTCTGTGTTTCCAGGCATAAAAATCAGTAGTGCGGTTATATAAGCTGAAACCTTCGGTAACCCAACTGACTTGTGGAAAACTGGTAAAGGCAGCCATATCGATATGACCAAATTGCTTCAAAAGCCACTATGGTCTACAGAGGGATTAGGCAACCTGTAAACAGGTCCCTGGTTGAAAAGGTAATGTTTGGTAACAGAAATTGCAACTTGGCAAGAATTGTTTTTGTGTGGCGCTTAGGCAGCTGACTCTATATGACAAGGAACTACTATTTCCATCAATCAAAAATATCAACTATACGTAAAATACAGAGAGTCACGGACCAGGTGACATGGAGAATAAGACCGCCCACTTTCGAGGGTCAAACAGCTTATTTTACGGCAGGCTAACAGAAATGCAATTCGCAAAGAATTTTTGGGGACATTATAGGGAGCTGATTACTACACGTGAGAATGAAAAGGACTGTACAGGAAAGGAACTAGTGAATCGGCAACACGGAAGATACAGAGACAACATTACATGGAAAAATCAAATCCCCATTTTAAGGGTCAAACTGTACCGTGGAAGAATAATAGTGTATGGTCGTTAAAAGGCAATCCTCAAAAGAGGCGAACGTTCAAGCTGAGTCAAAGAGGTCCCCCCTTCCCTCCCCTTTTTTTGTTCGTCTTGCGTGTTCGTGCATGTCTGATAAGGGCTGTCTAAATTATCACAGGCGTATTAATCCAAGTGCGTTGCGGCAGCTGGAATATATTTGCATTAAAGAGGAACTTGGAATGTCTGCAATTTCTGTAAGTTATCTTGAGACTAAACTTTGTTAATGCATGAACACGTTGCATTGTACATAGCGATCATAGTCTCACAATTCCAGTAGACACACAAGAGGGTGCAGGGTAGGCATGAGTTGCTCAATCGTCAGATGCACAGAGTGATAAAGGTATGGCATAAAATTGGAAAAACCAATGTTTTTAAGCATGAAATGCTGCAGCAATTAAACTGGCTGAACGACCTATATAGTCTGGCACACATACCATAAATATTAGCAGTTTCTCATAAGCAAACAACTTGTATATGACAAAAAGGAATGATGTATTCGATATGTATTAATTTTTGTGTATTACAAGTACCGTAATGATGGTAGCTATGAGTCCCCTGCTGTTTAAAGGAAGTTAAAACAAATATTGGTTAAGATTAATAATTTAAGTCTGAAATGAATAATCGACAACATCATTACTTCAGCCGTAACGTTTTCATGATGGTTGCTAAAAAGTTCACCATAATCTCAACTGGGATGATTGTGGACTCTTGCACACTTGCCTATAAGTGTACCCTTTAACGCCCTTTAACGCCTCCTGATAGACATATAGCAAGCTCAACGTTAACTAAGGGTGTAGGGGTGTGGGTGTGCGACTGTAGAGTACGGTAACTATTGACGTATTCCTTCAACAAAATTAGACATCACAAAGATTTTGAAGAAACCGTCAGTTGAACCTTACAGCACTAAAATAACACCGGGCATATAATCTTGGTTTATATCCAGCATGTACGTTGCGCTTGAGCTTATCTACCAAAAAAAAAGGTCAAACGACACTTTTTGTCTTCGTTTTTAATCTCGTGAAGAAATACAATATGATTCGCGCACGCTGCTCAAATTATATACAATCAGGTTTGCAATCAGTTTTACGGGGTTCAAATCAAGCGTGGCGTCCGCAGTCTGTCAAGATTTATTTACACAGACTGATAATCTTAAGCAGTCTTCGTGGGCCGCACATCTCTCTCAAAAAGATCATCAGTTCTCTCTCTCTCTATCTCTCGTTCAAATACAAAAAGGGATAACGGATACCTGGTTGGACATGTATTACCAACAGTGGATAATGTGTAGGCCTATTATAATAACATTTAACAGGACATAATCCAGCGACCGATTCATTACCGTCATGTTTAGCACTTCTAACGCATCGCGAGAAGAAAGTGCTCTCAAGTAAAGGGATAATGTAAGCACCATATTAATGAAACATCACGAATGGCTTTGAGAGTCTGTCCTTCTGGTGATGAGAAATCGTATTGCTAAACACGGAAAGGTCCTCTCATTTGAATGAATTTCACACCCGTGTAAGTTGATAAATTCCTTGTATAACGACGCTTAGATCAACATGCCTTCAAATTCAGAATCCTGAGCGACGGAGCCAGGAATAGCTATATAATAATGCGTTGTCATATGACTATTTGTATATTTCGATGGATAAATTCCTTGATAACAATAACATATTCAGCTATGACTCCATCTCTATCAAACTTCAAACAGTCTTGCATGAAATGTTCAGATAAGTCTAAAATACGGTAACATCCAATATCAAACCACTGCAAAGTGTACAGAGGCCTATACATCCAATAAATCCCATTTTAGTTTGTCCATTTTGAATTAATTGTGCAAGGTAAAAGATGAACTGTAGAATTGTTTTCATAGAAGACTATTTACATATTCAATAGCTTATATTGCTTCGTGACTTCTGAAGTGAATGATCACATACAATTTGTATTGTATTCCTAAATTTAAACTGTATTGTGCAGTATATCCATTCGTATTTACCTCTCAAAATGTTTAAATGACTTCGACAAACTTTTAAAAAGACGTATATGATATTTCGTTTCTGAGAGTATATATTCATGTTTCATACATCTTACTATTTCGATTCTCGAAACAGCTTAATTAAAAGTGGCTTGTTGTTTTTGGTTGTGGGTGTTTCTGTTTCTCATATAATGCTTTGCCACTGACGCAACTTAAACAGCCCTCAAATATATCTGCACCAAAAGTGCAAGTTAATTATAGTGGCTAAACTGGGCTTCCACAAATTGGACGGTGGTCAAGACAGCCAAATGGTATGTATGCAACTACTAACGACTTCATTTATAACTTCTATTTGGTTGGGCAGATGTAAAGAATCTAACCAGTAAGCGGCTAGCCCAACTGACCTTAACAATCCACAGTTAAACAGAGTATAAATAATACCAGGATTAACTCATTAGCCTATACTTTAAGCATTACGAAAGTACTACCGGTACTTATACAATAAGCGGGTTGCAGCTTGGAATTTGTTTCGGGGCATAAATTTCTGACTTGCACGCGACGGTGACATTTGGTGCGTTAATTTTGGTACAAATACGAACGTTTTCATAACATATTTAGTTGTGTGCAAATTTACTTTCTTAAACAGTTCAAACAATGTCTTCAAATATAGTAATGATTAATGGCAGCAAAGAGATATTTCATTGGGCATGTTGACTATATAGCTTTACATAAATTTTCATAAATGTATACATCTGTTTATGTTACCAAAAACGTATAGAAGGGAGAGAGCAAAATTGACTAAGATGATCATGATTATGGCTGCACAGATCGGTTTGAAGCGCAACATACAGTAACGTTGTTGATATCAGTAAAATGCAATAACCATGCTCACACTCAGTATAGGGTTACCATACACGTCCGGATTTTCTATACCCCTCACATTTGTCCTCTATTTCTCTATCTTGCATTAGCGTCGGAATGAATTTACAAAAGTTGAATTTTTCATGGATTTATACCCTTCAAACCCTTTAATTTTCCCACAAAGAGGAGGGGAACCGTTATTCGAGGACACCCTACCCTCCAAGGCCGCGACAACTTGTCCTCCTCCTTTCATTAGATAATAGATGGTAACCCTATACACGCATCAGGAAATGATTTAAAAGCATATGGTTTCAAATCATCATTTAGTAGCTGAATGTGAGATTCTGCAAGCTGGGGCTTTTATCGAAGGGTACTGTTTTGTACTTGTCTTCGTCCTCGTGGCTGTTTGTGATTTCCATTTTTTTTTAAACCTTCAGGGGTTCTTTAAACCCCAAAAAGATAACATCTAAACTGTCGCCACGTTCGTCCTCGTTGTCGTAGTTCAGTGTATCCATTATACCCAAATTCCATTTCTCCACACATGTCAACATGTCAACATGTCAACATGAACGTATAATAATGGCGCAAAAAGGACATGACTTAATTAGGAATGAATTGAACCAACAGTTATTTCGGCTGCAGAGTTCTTCTGTAGAAAGATTTAAATTTGCTGAATTGGGCTTGCAAATTATCACATTGGCGTCCACCTCAAATCCATGTCTCAAACATTTCAATCAGTAGAGCATCGATGGGTTTATGGAGAGGGGCGGATTGGGAAGGGGAAGGGAGGGGATAGGAGAGGGGATGCAGTAACCTTTGTATTTCAAGGAATTACAGGTACGTAGTTAATGCAAAATCTGCATACAACAGCTCAATATACATTGTAAATCAATTCTGACGGCCTTTTTAATATTTGTTTATATTCAACATTTTACAGCACAAATTATCTCCATAGATAACGACAGACGAATGATATGTACTATATACAGCAACGTTTGTTAGGCGAATAAATCTTTACCAACAGTCACACTTCTAAATCCACTGTTTAATCTTCAAGTTATATGTATTATTTCACACGCTAATTACATAGTACGTACCGTTACTAAATGAGATTTATATTTTGTCAAACGCGTCAATAAATAATAACCAGTTCGCGTGGAAAGGTTGCAGAAAAAACAGGTTCAGACACAATTTACTTCGGGGATGATGTAAAGGTTTACTAATCAAGATATGATGTCCCTGTCAAAAAGGTTGGAGCTCGTGCTCATTCAACGAATACCTTATAGCTTATGTCGTCGATGGAGTATACCACAATAGCTCCAATATGTCTACGAATTGATCGTCATTGGTGTCATTAACCCAACTTTAGGATTTCTCTTTTGATCAAATCGACATCAATTTCGCACTCCATGGGATTTAAAACAAGCCAATAAGCCAATGAGATTTAATAACTATGGGTTTTACTTGGACATGTATAGATGACCTTTACCATCAGCTGAAATTGTTCTTGCCTGCTTCAGGCCAAACAATTAAAGCCATAAGGAAAGATGATTTTCATGGAAAGTCTCAGAAGACGTTAATAGCCATGTCACAGACCTATTTAGTTTTGACTGCAGGATTTCCAGTCTTATAAACTCTGTTTATTACCATAGTAGGGATTTCAAGTGTTCCTCCTTTCAACTTGGTGGCTAAAAGATGGTGTATATTTCATGAATTTGCATTCCATCTGTATACGGTGAATGGCATTTCTGACTTAAATTACAAGATATGTAGAGTGTCACAAACGCCCAAAACAGATTTGACATGTTGGAAAGAAAGAAAGGCTCTCCAACCGTATTAAGAGTGTGTCTGTCTCCAGAAGGGGCAAATTTGCAGAAAACAGGAAGGACATGGTATAGAAGCAACAGAAAAATGTCAGGAGGTTTTTCATACGAGGGTCCGCATTGTGTACTTGAAAACAGTTCCAAATTGTAAGCATAGCCATGCGCCAAAGAGGCCTGCTATTAACAACGTGAAGTCGGTTAAACGGCCAACGTTTGTGGAAATTATACAGCTGTAAACCTGTAGAAACGTTGGTTGTATTATTCATACTTCATTTGGCATCTATATTTAGGACATGAAGGTGTAGAAAGCAGTGTGATAGTTTCATACTGTATGATTGGATATTGACTACTAATATCAGGCTTGAGAGAAAGAAACAGAACTATTTAAGCACGCGAAGTCAAAATTGATTCAAAAGATGCGACACGCATGCATGGTATATTTCTACAATCACTAATTTATTGTTATTTTGCTTAATAAGTGTACAGAAATCCCATACGTTATTATATGTATAAGTTAAATTACGAGGGAGATTTAAAATCTGCAAAAACCGAAATCACACGATATCAAACTTCTTCAATTCGTCCAAGCAATATAGCAATCAGTTTTCGTTAAGATTCTCTAAACCTTGCAATAAAGTATAACGTTAGCAAGAACAAATACAAAACGTATATACGGCCTTATTAAAGACTCCTATAATTGCAGCTAAGAAGGAAGCATTAAGCTATAATGTTCTTGTCTAACTTCCAAGCAAAGAACAGAATGACTAACCCCGAAGATATCCCATATAGCTCTTCAATCTTAATGGCTAAAGCGAGTCAATTCCGCTCGGTCATGACGAAGAAGCAGCATTGATATTTAGGACTGAGGTACATAACCACGAACACAATGAACATTGGATTCATCTACCAACGAAGGGAAAGCTTAGGAGGCGACAGTTTGGGAGCATAAAATCGATTAATTTGATCTTTCAGGGAGTTTAAAGTTTCATTTGTACTTAAAACGTTCCTCAAATCAATTAACTTCCCCTATCGTTCGAGTTAAATGCGAATAAAATAGAAGTTGCACACAATTTCTATAGGAACGAGTGGCCCACCTGTTCACACTCTTAACGAACTTGATTAGTTAGTGAAAAATCGGGTCCTCGGACTCTACAGGCTGTCATTTCAATGAGTAGAGAATGCGCGTGAAATCGGATGTTTGAGGGGGAAATAGAAGGATAAACAAGAACAAGAATAGGGGCCAGTCGCATGTATACTCGTGGGCATTGTTATATTACTAGTCATTTGAACCTGACAGGATGTACAAACATAGAGTAGAAGGTTTTACAAACTGCAAAAGTTCAATTCAGTACATATGAACTGCGCGACTGGACAAGGAGTCTATGAAGATGGGAATGCCTACGAATTGAAGTAAAGGAGGTACGGTACCGCTTGATTCCAGTGCACACCGCTCTTTAAATTACGCCAATTCGTCATGCCGAGAACGAAGAAAGGTCATGTTCGGGTATATCCATATAGGCCTACTTCACAGCATAAAACGATTAAATACGACTTCATTTTCGAATCGCGTATTAATGAACTCGCACTCAATGATTACAGCAACTACTGTTCATGTCCCAAACCCGTGCATCAGTAATGACTACTTTATTTTCGTAACACGGTAACATGTGTTACAGTTGGCACCAGTATAGTTACTGTACTTGCTATGAATATCGGGTGAACGAGAAATGGTCTTGTAGAGAAAAAGTGGATTCTGACTATGAGCGAATATTACTCTGACCAATCAAAAGTCGTCGTAGCAAACGAAAGGCACCAGAACCCACCGGTCAATACGCTGAAGGTTATATTCATGCAAGATGGAATATGCTACCAAACCATTGAGTTGCTGCCGACTTTAGTCTTTCTAATAATTGATCGCTCGTAAGATAATACACAATCTGCCGAGTGCGATGTCGGAATCGATAGAAACGATCCGGTCGCAATGATTCCCGTAAGTGACACCATCCACTCTGGATGGTTGCCTACAGCGAAAACGAAAACCACATAGATGCGCAATATCGCCCGCGGGAGGCTGCGAAATATCACAAGCGATGGAGATATCGTGCTTAGAAAATGACAAAATCTACAAATGAATTTTTCCCACGATCACAGCCTCAGTTGGTTTAAGCTTCACCCATAAGCCTCCGATCGATACAATCTTTCTGTATATACTGATAGACATAGAAAGTGAATTTGCACTTTGTGATTACCACAAGTTAAATTTGCAATGTTGTCACTTATAGATATATGGCAACTAGATCCTCTCCCCGGCAGTAGTTGCATAATGAACTCACTATATTAACACAATGAAGATTTACTTGTTGATGACGATTTTACGCACTGCGACCTCCTTTCGTCAAACCTGTCACAGGGTTAGATATGTCATGACACTGTAGAAGCTATCAACTCAGTTAATTATACTATTGGAATATTGGTCCCAGAGGTCATAATGTCACGCTTTTGAACGGTCACGGATCGGGGTTCTAACTTGGGGCCAATATAATTCATTGTCATAAAACACAGATCTCATAAGGGTGTTTGAAAATCTCACCATTTGTTACATGTATAGCAAGAGAGGGAATTGGGTACAGCTTGATATGGGATTTTCGCGGCTGCGACTGCTGTTCTCCAAACGCTAGTGACAATGCGAGTTTCTTAGTTCTATTCCTCCTTGCTCTCGGGCGTTACACTTTACGCACTTCGTGATAGTCGACGCAGAGTTTTACTGCAGGCAACAAATAGGTTCATTTAGTTACCTTTGTTACCATTTTTTTCAAGTCTAAGAATATGTTCGGCATAAATATATATAATTGAATAAGCAAAAGGAAAAAAAGCTGCACTTCTTGTCTATCCAGGTCAAGTTTCGATGTGTGATGTATTGACGGTTTGATAGTCCTTCTGTTTGCCTGATCGGGGTTAGTGGAAGGGATTTTTACAAATATAACAATCATTGCATAACAATCATTGCAACCATATATGGCGATAAAGAACCTTACATCAGCATGTGGTCATGTATTTATTGCTGTCTGTCCTTTGGGACAGAAAATTGAATTTCTTATTCCCCGGTTGCCCTAACAGTTTGACTAAAACGAAAGTCAATAGCGAAAGAGAAACAACCAAGTTGTGTGTATCCAATAGTGAAATGCCTGTCTTGTTTGACACATATTACAAATCCCTTTGACAAAACCCATTACTGTTGTTGATGATGTTGAAATCAAGGCAAACAATGTACAATGATTACAGCTTTTATAGTATCTGTTATTGCAATCACTCGATAAAATGTAACCGTTAAGTGTTTGCGAGGACGTTTTTGGCCGAAATATATGGGCAAAAAAAAAGATACTTATTAATTTTTGTTTTTGGTGGAAAGGTCAACTACCACGCTAGCGGCTAAAACGCGCGAGTTGTATGCGTCGCAGATTTTCCTTTGCTCCAGTGAATTAACTATTTAATGGGATTACAAGAGATCTCTAGATAAGTAACGTCCATCCACTAACTTATTGATTACTGTTATCTACAAAAGTAAAACGGAAAAAATAATGGAGACAATTTACAACTGACTTATAGTAAACAGATAAATGAGATGGAAAACACAGGTTTTGGTTAACCAGTGAGTATAAAGACAGGCAAAATTTGAAATAGCAAAAGCCTTGGGGTAGACGGTTATGTAACGAGCTGAAATTAGTCATAGGCCTATACACGTAGCTAATTAGAGGCATGCCAAACAAATGGAAGCGTGATTGCATATATAGCTTAACATGTACACTCAAAAATCTTCTTCACACGGCAGTGTCAACTTTGCTGTTGCTTACGGGGACATGAAATGAAACGCAGACGCCAAGGGCTTCGCACAGATGTATAGATATTTGGTAAGGAACGTGTGGGCAGTATATCAGAAACTATATGATTTAGAGAGACGCGCGGAAAGGCACGTAGAAGAACATTATCGTGACATTGTTGATACATTGAACGATGTTGAGGATTGTAGTCCAAGATGTTTTGTTACAAAAACAAACACATTTTCGCCGATGATTTTTTTTTCAAACAGTAGCCTGCCACCTCGTATGTCAAAGTTATATAAAAAGGAAGTTAGTTTTTCTCTTGTTGAAATAGAATCTGCAACATACTGTAGTCACCGATGGATAATGTTAACAAAGCAGGCATGTGTAACCCGATATGTACATTCTAGGCTTCCATAGCGTGTCCAGAGGATTATATTACAATTTGTGTTGCCCAGACCAAGTCATTGAATTGAAAAGTAACCATGTCAGATAGAATACCTTTACCGGGTTCATTGCTGCCAATGAGACAACGAACCGATGTCTGTACCGGTTACCCTTTAGAACACTTTTTGGATTGGTGGTTAGCTCTATTTAATATTAAGCTATGAACATTTCCGTTCATATGGGATTATGAACGCTTGACTCTTTACTTTTGCCATGTACAGTATTGGAAGGAGCCGATAGTTTCATCAAGCTCTATTCTGAGAATTGCTTTCTGTGTAACTTAATCATTATTTTTGGTTCTTAGATAGGACCATCCTGTTTAATGTGATGGTATAAATAAAGTGACAGACACCAGCAATTACTAAATGCAGGAAGATCAGGTCTTTCTCATCTTTATATGAAGTTGCAAAACTTTAAACCAACGAAATGTATTTTCCCGTTCCAGACGACCCATCCTTTATTTTGGAGGCTAATCACATGCCCTGAGTGGAATTCTGGCTTGGAAGGATGTCGACCAATATGCAGGAACACCTAGCTTACAAAAAAATGGGGGAAAATAGCAGAATTCGAATAAAAAGAATCTGCTAAAGAGAATGTGTTGGGGGAGATTCTGATAGGAAGAATCTGTTAGATCGAATCTGACATGGAGATAATGCAGGTCGAACCAGAGAGCTCCTTGTACAGTATATAATTGTTATAATTGTAAGTAGTAGTGTTGGCTGGACTCGAGATTGATATAGTGTATCAGTTTCTTGGACTTTGCTATTTTTGAGTCAAACTGGCATAGAATAGTGTTGGCTTGACTGAGTCAATTGTTGCAGAATGATGTGATACTCGAGATTGTAGCTTACTGGCTGGGACATAGTTAGTTTTAGTCCAAGTTCTATACTGTACTACTTATATCCTGAACTGAGATTTTGGAAGTTCATTTGTACTTCGCGAGTTGTCACCTGAACCAATTGTATTAAGTTTTGGATGTCACTTATACTTCCAGATTTGTTAATCTGATTTGAGAGGTTGTGACCTGTAGTTACGTTCTTGGCTATAGCCCTACTTGATAGAGGTTGCAGTTCAGTTAATTTACATATTTCTGGACTTTGTGGAACAGTGTATCCTGCTCGACCTTACTATTACCCTGCCATATTATCTACCTGGAATCATTTTCACTTGGATTAGAGAAGTGCCCTGCAGACTAATAGCTGTTGAATCACGTGTAGCGATCCTGTTTAGACTATAATGGTTACCCGTTAGTTTGGTTAATTATATTCATGTAGCCTGGTGATATTTCCTTTACTAGATGTTTGGTTTAATGCAAGACTACTACCAGTGATGTTCGTGATGTTAGTAAAGCTCTGAAATTAAATATTGTATCGCGCTAGCTGTTCAAAAACAAACTTTCTGATTATCACAAACTTTAATTCCACAGTATCTGTTGCAGTAATATCTAACATTCGCTTGGCCGAATGGTATAAATCTAGGCACGCAAGAATAAAATGTGTTTATTGTAGTACCACCTTGGTTGCTCCATATCCTTACGGAAGAAGGCGTGATGGGTTACACATACATGGCTAAATAACGCAATTGTAAAACACGTATTTTAAATATCTATCGTCGATGCATTTTATGGTGATTGAGCCTGGTACAGTGGCAAAATCGATGAATACCATTATCATGTAAAACAATAGATTATTTACCTCGAATTCTCCGTTCTCATCGTTCATTTCTTTGAGAGAGTAGTCACTGTCCCGGTCTCCATTGCTGTCAATTGTAACATCACCAGCAATACCTGGAATGTTAAAGACAAATGCTACAAAACTACCCACAAAGATGTTTCCCGATATGGCAGATCAAGAGTGCTTGAGCTAACTTTATAACTCTATTAGATCGTTGAAAAGATATTGTTTAATAAGGAAAGACCATTAACGAAACATTTTTACTTAAGTAATTCATTTAAGAAAATTTTCTTTGAAATCATGGTTACATATTACACATACCATGGGTGACGACCATCGGGCATGAGTTGAGTCGTTCATAAAGCATGTTAGTAATTTTTAATTGTATTCGACTCACTCCTATCACAGTTAGTAATCATGCATGTAGCAAGTACGGTACCGTCGCACTTGTTCACCCGATTTCTGCGTAAGGTTCTACATACGTTGCTTCAATTCGACGTGTGCATATAGGGGGTTATCCTACTGTACGTTGCTTCGACGTGTGAATATAGGGGGCTATCCTACGTTGCTTCAATTCGACGTGTGGATATAGAGGGCTATCCTACGTTGCTTCAATTAGACGTGTGAATATAGGGGGCTATCCTACGTTGCTTTAATTAGACGTGTCAATATAGGGGGGTATCCTACGTTGCTTCAATTCGACGTGTGAAGAAAGGGGGCTATCCTACGTTGCTTCCATTCGACGTGTGAATATAGGGAAAATCCTACGTTACTTCAATTCGACGTGTGAATATTGGGGGCTATCCTACGTTGCTTCAATTCGACATGTGAATATATGGGGCTATCCTACGTTGCTTCAATTCGACGTGTGAATATAGGGGGCTATCCTACGTTGCTTCAATTCGACGTGTGAATATAGGGGGCTATCCTTCCAAAATGACCCTTTGTATACTCCCTCCTACGCCCTTTCCTGAAAATAAAAGATATTTACCTTTGAAGGTTCGGTTCCACATTCGATGCGAAAGATCTGTTCCATTTCTCGGGTCGGCACCTTCTGTTAAGCTCTCATTAAGGGCCAAAGCGTATAAAATCACAGCATCATGGAAGGCTGTTACGAAGCTATTTACCTGTAAGGAAACCATATCGACACAAATAATACAAACATACTATGACTGAACAATTACTAATTAACATTGTGTTGTTTTTTTAGTTTGTATTGTTGATCATGACGTGAATATTAATGACAATGGCGATTAAATGATAAAAATAATAATATCGGAATGCAAAGATACTTGAGATCTGATAGCAACTCACAAGTGGAAAGAATTCTTTGACATTACATTCGCCAGCTACTGAAAAGACGTGGATGAGGTTGATATCGACAGATGGAACGGTTGATGAATGGGAGATATACAGATTTTGAAAGTAAGGTTTTGCTTGGTTCCAGTGGCAAGGCGGTATTCCTGTTACATCTCCAACCTAAATCCACATGACACACGTAGCATAATTATCTAACACCCACCCACAATGACACTGGCAACATATCTATTTTATGTTGCAACACGACAGAACAAGTAAGGCATTTATATTTTATCAAACGATCACAATATGCTTCCAATTCGTATTCACGGTGTAGTTAAGCTAAAGTGCAGTCCGCCCTACGACGAACGCCATGAATGCGGCGATCAAACACGGTACAGTCAAAAGATGACTGACCCTAATCATTATATATTGTAACAACTTAAAATGCAGTTTTGGTCATAAACCAATGAAGTTGATGTTCACCTGCAAATAATGTAGACTTGTGCGAAGTGATTTGAACTAGCAGTAAACTTGTAAAGGTACGATCGAGGTATTCAATTTAAAGGTGGGACTATAACGTCACAGGAGAGTAACAATATAACAAGATGCTCTTGTAGTCGGTTATTATAGCGATGGAGATTCGTTGCAAAATTATTTTTCAGTTTGCAACCAGGCATAAAATATTTAAAGCGAAATTGTTATCAAGATGATTTTCCTACCATTATCGCTGCAGCAGCTTTGTGTATCGAAAATTAATCAGAATGCGCGATGACTGGATGCTTGAGATCACAAATTAAGGAAGTAGTTTTAATCAGAAAGAGTCAGCAATCGGATTAAGCCGTTGCTTGGAACACAATGTAATCAACCGTAGATAGGGCTTGGTATATTGACGGTCCGGTGAATCTTTTCAATATGAGAACGAGATACTACCCAGACAACGTTCTTCAAACTTAGTGCTTTTTTTTTCTTTCTCTAAAACTTGATATAACGCCAAAAGTTAATGCGACTGGCTTAAAATCGTTAAATAGTTTGAACAAGTATCCACCATAAGGAATGTACAGTACCGACCGTTCACCAAATAAAACATTGTTAAAGATTTGCGATTTGACGCGGAACAATAATGATAGTATATCGCAAGTTCGCAATTGCCGTATGAATTGGTTTCTATTTCGGAAAAATCGAGCGTCAAACGCACACCATCTAGACTAGTATAAGTTTGCTCCATGATATCGCACATGATTTAATACACGTTATACGAGCGGTATTGGTTAAAATGAGTTTAATCAACCGTTTTACGATTCATTTGTTGAAAGTCTTAACCCTTCGCTGAGAGATTTGTTTCGCTACTTTTGTTTTATGATTATCTCGCATCAAACGCAGCTTAGCTGCAGGAAGCTTAAAATATTGAAATGTTTTAAAACCTTGTCAAAACTGCCCAGACAAAATAAACAACTGAAGACTTCAGCAGTTTAGAGTACATTTTGCTTGGTCATTGAACCGTAAACGCGAAAGTAATACCTACTCCCCCGTAAAAGCTTCTTGGTGCAATTATGGGGCTAAACCCATGATAAAACATACATCATGTACGTCTTTTCATCTTGATTATGAACAGACTACTCTATTTTCCCGAGTGTATAAATGGCATAATTGTTTGGACAATTGTTAATACGTAACATGAACTATTACTTTCCAGATTAATGCCGAGTTAAAGGACCCAACTCCCCCCCCCCCCCCCCCCCCCCTCCTCCCCCCCCCCCCCCCCCCCCTTCCGCCCACACAA
>JAAAKB020296640.1:0-16422 GCA_010014835.2 Apostichopus leukothele
TTATCAGGGTGAAATCGTGCATTTCTTAGGGGTGTCCGAACTTCGCAGTGTTCCGAACTTCGCAATACTGACTATACAGTACTAAGGCTGTACAGATATAGTGTATAATCGGCTAAGTTCGTTACCACGTTTCAAACAGTTTAGGTCCTAGCGTGTGATATATTATATGATTAGCCTACTATCACTGGATAGTACTGCTATATAGTACTACTATCACTGGATACTACTACTGGATCGAATATGTGTTCGTTATGTGACGGATGACGATTAAGGCATTCATGTTCGCTAGCATTGCATATCGTTTATTGTAGGTGACATCCCCATAGGTAGACAACCTAAGACTTTGCAGTAAGGCTAGATATGTTGAAATAATTCTGAGGTATTTGCCAGAAGCGCCCTCAGTTGTATCTCAAATCTTTGTAATGAAAAAAGGCCGAGCCCATGTTTTGGTCAAAGTAGACATAGGCCTACAGTCAGACCCCAACGAGTGAGTTAATGGGCTCAGAGAGCAGTTTTCTTGTAGCCCGCCCCCCAAAAAAGGCCAGACGTAATACAAAATTGAGAAACTGCTTGCGACCTACCCCTCTGGTTTAAATGTTTGAATAATGCAAAAGAAGGCGTCACCAGCCACCATGACGCGGTAAGGTTAATCTCACAACATTTATTTTCGTAATAAAGCAGTAAAAAGTTCTATTTTTGTCGTACTTTGTGATAAATCTCCATTGAATTTTGCGCCTTTTTTCATGGCTAGTTACAGGAGAAAAATGCACATTTTTAGGTAAAATTGGCTATAGTCTAGATGATGCTTTTTTCAACAATACCAAATTGGCGATTGGAAATGCACTAGTTTCTTCAACTGTCATATTATTAATTTACGGCAAAACACAGCGTTATGAAATACAGATGTTAGGACTTTGAATTGGCTCTGCGTATACATGTTATGATTTTCATTGCTTTAGTGCGTGGAAAAAGCCCATGTCAAACTACATAACGTAGAGTTTAATGTACACCTCATAGGTTTTATATTACTATAGCCCTGAAAAAGGAACAGAAAATGCTCATCTCTTTTCAACACATTATGAAAGCTTCGCAGATGAAGTGTAGTATAGGGATACAATTACCTCATACTAACCGCGGCAAAATACCATGCTCTTTCCATGGTAAACTGTCGTACCATACCACAATTTGACTGGGGTAGGTATTTTAGTCCTAAGGATGGGGTTTACCACAATTTTACAATAGTAGGCTACCATACCACAATTTGACCACAAATTTACCATGGTTCTTTTCACTTTCTATTTGATCTTCACCATGGTTTCATCTCGAATTTACCCTATGTGTACTATGGCATAACCATAGTTTTACCCTAATTGTGTGTATGCGTGTGTGTGCGTGTGAGTGTGTGTGTGTGTGTGTGTGTAAGGGACAGGGTTGGAGCCGTTAGGATATATCCTCCTTCTTCGTCATTGGATGAAAATCACAATCGGAATAAAAATACAGAAAACAGACAGAAAGATGTATGTATAACCATGAACACACAAATCAATATGAAATCCACTTGATTGCGTATGTTTGAAGCCGCATCCAAGGCCGACGTTACGTGACAGCTGGATGGAGTAAGGAAGGGCTAGGACGGGTGTTGAAGCTCTCTCTTACATAACTGAAGTAAGCTGCTTTCCAAAAAGGATGTGTTTATAAACTCTTTATCGTACAGGCATCCATTTCATTATTTAAGTTATGGACACAAGCCTCTATTATTTTGTTGTAACGCCTTTTCACAATTTTCACACATTTTCTGCTTCACATCAAGGTTTTATGCGTTAATTTTGCCGCATATTATACTTGTATTCATATATTACCATACCGTACATACGCTATTATTGTCACTATTTAATATGTCTGGTATAGTGCAATGCTTAATGGGCAGCATTTGTCGTATAAAAGGAAACATGTGAACGAAAGAAAATACGTTGTTGTAAGTTGGCTTAATGACTTTCTTGCTCCCTAAACAAACTAAAAACAATGAAAATAATCATGATGATGATGAAGATGATAACGATGGCGATGATAACGATGACGATGGTGGTGGTGGTGATGATGGTGGTGATGATGTTAATGATGATGATGGTGGTCGTAGTGATAATGGAATGATGGTGGTGGTGATGGCGGTGGTGATTATGATGATAATGATGGTGGTGACGATCATCATGATGGTGGTGATCATGATGATGATGACGAGGATGATGATGAGGTGACGGTGATGATGATAATGATGATGATGGTGGTGGTGGTAGTGATAATGATGATGGTGGTGGTGATGATGACGGTGGTGATTATTATGATGAAGACAATGGTGGTGGTGATCATGAAGAGGATTATGATGATGATGGTGGTGAGGATGATGATGACGAGGAGGAGAATGATGATGATGGTGGTGGTGGTAATGATAATGGTGGTGGTGGTGATGATGGTGATGATGGTGATGATGGTGATGATGATGGTGGTGATGGTGGTGATGGTGGTGATAATGATGATGGCAGTGGTGGTGATGGTGGTGATGTTGATGATCATGATGATAATGATGATGATATGGTGAAGATGAAGACGAGGACGAGGATGACGATATAAAAACACGTTCTTTCTGGGTCACTTAATTTGGATAGGCTAGTTTTTTAACAATGGTATTTAAAATAAGAAAGTAATAATCATAATAATGATGATGATGATGTAGATGATGAAACTTTATGGCAGAACTTGTTGCGAACTACAGATTTTTTAAAGAATAGCGTCCAGGATAAGGCATTCTTGATAGCTACTCTCATATTAGGGATTTAGGATCCCCTCTGGAACAAATAAACATTTCAATTATCGGATGATGCATTCCGAGCCATATTTACACTATTATATAGTTTAATCTAAGTAGCTCTTCATGCAAGATTGTGATGTTATAAATTCAAATTTCTCGGACTGACTTACGGAGCAGCTATTTGAGAGGGACAGAGGGAAATTAGAGTGTTTCATAAAATGGGGGGATGTCATGGGTTCAGTAAAGTCAAAGTCTAAGTGGCAGGTCCTCCTCAAGAAAATAAAATTAAAGTCGGATGGTGCATTCTGGGGCATGTTTGCACTATTATATGGTCCTTAATTTCAACACAAGGTTGTGCTAATCAATATTTTGTAGAAGTTGAAAAGCCAAGGGGGTAGGACGTGTTTTACCCTCGAAATGGTGTTCTAATACATCCCCAGTAGCAGAAATTTCAGCACAGTACATTTTGATATCGCTTGGTATTTGACATCCCACAAAACACTTGCAGTCATCGCATAACATGAATATAGCGCTGAACCATCACAACATCAGTAATCATCACGTCCCTTCCTCTGTTCCAAGTTATAGCTTAATTCAACTTACACCTTTACACACACACAGATAGGAGAGGAGCATACACAAGCGCCCTCTATGATATGTGACGAAGCAATAATGCGAATAGTTATGGTATTTTTCAATATTATTGACAATATCATATCTAATAGTTGTAGGGTATTTAGGGATGTTTACTTTGTTGGAAACTGATTAGAGTTTAATGTTCCATTTTGTTTTATTTTTATTTTCTGCGGGAATGTCTGACAATGTACTCCGTGGATCATGTTTGAATCATAACAGTTCGTATACACATCGTTCTCATCCCTTGAATCGTTTTCACTCTAGTTTGGGTATTTTCCGAGAAGTTGACCTGAAATTATCACAAGTCACATTGGCATAACACCACAATATCACCAATGTATCTACGAGACAAATTAATAAAACATAGCTAGTTGTAAACCAGTTTACATCAACATAATTTGTCTTCCGGAAATGAATGAACAGGGAAACAATTTATGTGGAATCCACTTTTATTTCGTACGTTTGAAGCCGCGTCCAGGGCCGACACTACGATGCATCCTGGGTGGAGTAAAGGAGGGCTATGTCAGGTTTTGAAGCTCTCTGTTACACTACGCACGCAAGTAAGCTGCTTTTCAGTTAGTGTTTACTTATGTTGGGTGTGTTTTTAAACACTTTATCGTATACAAACATCTATTTCATAAGTTAAGCAACTTTGGACACAATCCTCTGTTAATTTCTTGTAGCTCCATCTTCACAACACTCGCACCTCTTCTCTTTTCACATCAAGCTTTATGCGTTAATTTTGCGACATATTATACTTGTATTCATATATTACCATACCGTACACCAGCTATTATTGTCACTATTTAATATGTCTGGTATAGTGCAATGTTTAATGGGCCGAATTTGTCGTAAAAAAAAGAGAACAAAACATTTTTATAAGTTGGCTTATTCACTATCCGGTCCTTTTAATCTGTGGTAGGTTTTTTAACCAATGGTATTTAATATAAATGATGATGACGACTACGAAGATGATAATGATCAAGTTTTGTTTCTGATTTAGAATGTCGTAAATTGATGACAAGCCCCCACATCTTTAAAATGTAAGATTTCCCCGACAACTATCAGTGATGCTATCCCATCCCCATATAGTGACGCTCCTGGTGATACAGTTAAAAATATTACTCAAATATCAAGAGCAACAACAAAAGTAACAAAAGTAATTTAGTAATTACATTAGTATTGATGTTATACTGATAAATATTATTGAGTGAAGAAAATTGTCTGATTTCATGAGGTAAGAACGTTTTGTTACGTTCCAATACCTATTTTTGTTAATATTTGAAATGTTCGGTGCTTCATATAGACAATATTCACCAAAAAGGAAATCGTGTAAATGTGTTAATTACAGAAGACCCTTCAATAATTGATGTTGACTATGAATTGTATTTAAAGCTTCAAGAAGCTTTAAAGGGATTTAATGCTCGTGCACAAAGAAACGTCTGTGGCCGGTATTCTGACCTAAATCGAACGAGGTGTAACAGCACTGTTAGATACCACCATCGATCTCCGTTTATACAACAGTGTATACAGCAGTACTAGTTGCAGAACGCATAACAGAACTAAAATACTATATTGCAACTAGCAGCCACCTGGGCGTGTTATATCGCAAATCACAGTTTTATTGAACAAAATTGTAGAATGTTTCTGCAATTGCACGTCAGATAATTTCTACCGTACCTATCCTGACGTTCTATTTATACACCGAGCGAATTCTTACTTGGGTAGTACAAGCTTACAGCATAATTACACACATAGCTTGCTAGTTCGTAATTAGGCACTAGTGTACAGTCAATACACACGGTTACTGTCAATACACACGACACAGGGTACATAGCTTTGATGGACATCTCAGGTCCAGCTAATGACAACAAGGTGACACGTTTCATTACTGTCTGCATAATTGTGTAGCGACCAAAACAAATCTTCACTTGCAGGCGATGGGAAGTTACCTTTTTTAAAGGGCGGTTTGGGCGATTCTTCTTACCCTTTAAATCTTATGAATGGATTGAATAATTTGATAGCATTAACTGAAGGTTGTTAAAGCTGTATGTTCCGAAATTAGGTAGGGGGCCGGGGCCTTAACCCTGGGAATAGCGGCGAAAAAAATGATTGTATAAATTGAAAAAGGGGGTGGGTGCTGTCATGGTAATGAAGCCAACGCCCGTGGCCCTTTGTCCGAAATCACAAATTATATTTAGAAGTGAAATGGTGCATCTAATGTATATTTATGCATTACGCTAGGTTTATATAAGCATCCTTAAACACATGACAGTTTTTGAAGAAAATGTCAAATCAAGCCAAAATTCCAACTGATTTAGATTGGAAATAAAACTTTATAGCCGAACCAGTGACGAATTATGGATTTTGTTTTAAAAAGGAGCGACCGTTCAGGGGTAGGCCTAATTGATACCAACTATCATGTTGGGGCTTAGGCCCCTCCTCCGGAACAAGTAAACATTACGTCGGGTGATGCATTCCGAACCATAATTACACTACAAGTTGTGTCTATATAAGTAGCTCTAAATTCAAGTTTGTGACGTTATAAATTCGACTTTCTCGGACTGACTTAGGTAGCACCTGAATCTATTAGGGATGGCCGGAGGGAAATTGAAGGGTTTCATAAAAGCTAGAGATATGTCATGGGCTTGTTAAGGCCGAGTTCCATCTGGCGGGTCGTCTTCGGAATTAAAAGTCAAATGGTGCATTCCGAGGTATATTTGCACTATAAATATAGTCATTATAAGTAATTGCATACAGAAGGTTGTGCTAAAAAATATGTTGTAGAAGATGAAAAGCTGAGGGCGTGAGGGCGTGGTTACTCTCGTAGTAGAGTTCTAATACTTCCCCAGCAGTAGCAATTTCAGTATAGTGCATTATTATAACACTTGGTATTTGACATCTCACAAAACACTTGCAGTCATCGCTTATCATGAATATTGCGCTGAGCCATCACAGCATCAGTAATCCTCACGTCCCGTCCTCTGTTCCAGGTTGGCTTTATTCAACTTAGACCAACACACACACACGAATAGGAGCTCAGACAAACGGGATGTTATCATGCTTAATATATGTTATTGACCACCGTGAAAAAGCGCCCTCTAAAATATGTGACAAAGCAATAACACGAATACCTACGATTATCATTTTCAATATTATTGACGATATCATATTATTACTTTATCAACAACGTACATTCACATAGTGTGTCAATGTCAGTTTTCAATTGTGTATTCATTTTACATATTTTCATGTTTTATTGATTCACATTTTCAAACCATCAATGTATCTACGAGACTTATAAACGAACATAGCTAGTTCCCATGAACATCATTTGTCTTCCGGAAATGAATGAATGATTTATTGTTTCTTCGCAAAGTATAGTTGTTTGCTCGTGTGTTGTAGATTAGTTGTCTGTTCTTTATTTTCTGTTATTAATTCCTACGTCCTTACTTTGATTAATGGAAGACTGTTTTCTATCATTTACTTTTATCGTTTCTCGTACGTTTAAGTCTAATAATAGCAGACGCTGATCAATTACCACATATTGCTACAGATAATGCAAGTGCAATCGTTCGTGTTACGCATGCGTATACTTAACAAAACATTTCCTATCATGATATTATATGAAATCGAAGAAGCTTTAAAGTCGAACACCGTTAGGTTTCTGACGCATCTTAATATAGAAGATACGTTGGTACCTCGTTCTTAATTTTAACTGTATTTGAAAATGCCAGATTGATAATATAGAAGTCCCCATTACACCGATCCTTCTCATATAGTCACTGTGCGCGTGCTGAAATAAATTTCTCCAGACTGTTTTACATGATAGCCATCTATTTACATTATAGGGTCCAGTAAGATCAAACCACCGATTATGAGTTCCTAATTCCCATGTTCCTACTAATAGACGACTGTTTTCTATCACATATTTATTACAGATTGCTACATATAATGCAGGTACAATCGTTCATGTTACGCATGCGTAGACTTAGCAAAACCTTTCCTATCATGATATTATATGTACGCGTGCTGAAATAAATTTCTCCAAAGTGTTTATGTTAAACCATACATTTACATTCTAGTAAGGTCAAACCACCGATTATGAGTATAATACACTACCCATCAACCTACCTTTTTATTATACTCTGTATATGTTATCTCCTGTGTAGTATGACGGCACTGTAGTGAAAAGCAAGAGAAACGATGATCAGACCAATAAACATATGACGTCATAAACATCACAGAGACAGTGGTAAGTCGAATCATGAAATACTTCGTTTCAGTAAAAATAAAAGAGTAAATACTCAACTAGGATAAAACAATAAAAAAATGGACATCATTCGTTACACTTTAAGTTTTTCTTTGATATGAGGAGATCAGCATGGAATAAATCATTAATAAAAGCAAATGTTTTAAATAAAGTGTTATTCCATAAGGAACGACAGCGGCTTTCAATCAATGCGCATGTTTTTCATTTGTGATATTTATGTTGATTGTATACATGTATGGAGTTTTTAACAATAAACATTTTGGTAGATATATACCCACCTACATACACATACTCACACACGCATAAATATATGTATAATTATATATCTACCAAACTGTCCTTGTTTGCAGGAATAATAGCTAGTAGTATCTCCGTACTTCGGTGTTTTTTTTTCTCGGGGAGAGAGGGTGGGGAGGGTCAGAGTTTACTGTTAGAGAAATCATTGTAAATAATCAGTTTCACTCTCCAGATACATCTCTCAATTTACATTTCCCTAGAGATCTATTAAACTTGGCAAGCTGGAAACCTTAAAGCCATGGCTGTTCCCCCTGAAATTCAGCATGTCATTGCTCACTTTTAGTTAGCCTGTTACCTTCTTCTAGTAATTGCAGCCTATCCATATCACATGACTTTGTTAACCTTCACAAGTACCAAATTTGAGAATTTCTCCTCGTGTTTTATATAATTATATAAAGAAGTTGTTAAGTCTGAGATCCATCTATTTTTGTTGGTCTATTTTTTCATCATTATAGTTTTGCTGGTGGTAAAGAACAAAACAAATTTATATTCAACTTTGTCCATGCAGTAGGTTGATAAGTGTTATTTGAGCTTATCAAACGTAACCATAGTAACAGGCCATTATCACTGTAGCCAATATAGTCAAACCCAAGTTACGTAGAGTAGCGAAGGCATTAGGCCTTATCTAGTCTTAATTACTCTTCATCGCATTGTTACAGTATTACATGTTGAGATGTTCCACAACAAGGCAAGTCAAGAATCAATTATCCCCATAACCACAGTCCACCCAGCTTAAGCTCATAACGGTTGACTCTTGTAGACTCACTGCATCGTGATAAAATTCATTGCTTGATCAATAAGCGGAAAGCATGACCGGAGGCCACGTAACAGCCAGTCACGCAGAAGTTCGTACCGTTCGCAGCGCTTTCCAACGTGTTCCGAAATAAGAAGAGTCGGCTGAGTCAATGTATTTTGGTCTCTAATTAGTGTTAACCGTTCGCCACAAGCTGCCGTAAGGCGCTGCCACGTACCATACCCTCAAGTTTCATTAGTCTTGATCCTTTGAAAAATTGAAAATTAAATTTTGAACAAGTCGTCTTTGGCTCGGGGAGAGATGTCTAGCTGGAAGGTGTTGAGTCTGATTAGGATTAAATATTTGAAATGGCACTTTTTAATAGTATCATGTGTAAGTGCGGTTTTAAAAGAGGAGTCCTATAATATTCACATTGAAAGTACTTACGAGGCAAGTTGTACAGGGAGGGAAAGACAAGGTTGCATGGGTAGCTGTACATAGCTATTTAATCTGAATGTGGTTTTAAATGAAGATTAGATTAAAGGTAGGACCAGCAGGGGGTAACGAAGGTGGGTCGAGCAGGCTAAAGGGAGAACGGATGATGATGTTGTTGAATGCGCTGTCGATGAGTAACTCACCCTCTGAGGCTAGTTATTCATGACAAACCTGACATTTGTCGTTAGTACAGTATTAATGGAATGAGACTTATTTCATGCCAGTAGTAAAGTCACTCTGGAACTTTGTGAAAAGGTTATAGATCACACGACACACAAGCATTGTGAATATTTTTGTCCCAAAAGTTAAGTGTGGTCAACAGTTGGATTTAGGTTTAATAGAAATTTACTATCTGAAGGATTCTTATTCTTGGTATTAAATGTTGCCAGACATTGAGAAGCATCAGTTCAGACTTTCAGTTTGAACTCAGGCCTCAGGGATGGAAGTAGGTGATGGGAATTGGGTGATTAACTCTTGATATCATCATGTATAATTTGTATTACATCAGTTTATAAGAACATAGAGTAAACTTGTGTACTAGTCATTTACTTATTATATAAACTTGTACACATGATGAAGTAGCTGCCCAAGTTGATGGAGGAGGTGGGTTTATTCTGCTGCATCCTTAGTCCTTATTATCTTTTTCATCCCTTCACCATCCACCTCCCCATCCATCTTCCACCTTCACCTCCTGTTCCCCATTTTCTTCTCCCTTTACCTTCCCCCTTTGAAAGAGGTTAGACAATATTGCTTAATCATGTATACTGTAGCTTTTACATATGCCCAAAGTTTGTTTAGGAAAGTCGAAACATTGAATGCATTAATGTGTTATTAGTAAATTGAAATCAAATAGTGTGTCTGCCCTGAAGACACTGTTGGTACAAAATGAAAAGAGAAAAAAAAAAGGTTGTACACATTATTTTGTCTTTATTTTATTTTATTTTTTTGCCTCAACAGCAATTTTCAAGAACAATAAAGCATTTAAAAGAAGAACTAGCTCGACAGCAGAAGCTGAACAGTCATCTGCAGACCTCCGAACTTTCAAACGGGGTGAGCCCGTCGCACCTCACTCACGAGATAGACGTACTAAGGGGTGACAGAGAGAGCATGAAGAAGGAGGTGTTTCTCCTGAAGAAGACGGCAGAGGAACGAGAAATCAGAATAGAAACGCAGAAGCAGACCCTAATAGCCAGAGAAGAAAGTATTAAAAAATTATTAGAAATGCTACAGAGTAAAGGATTAAGGTAAGTTTGATAGGACTCACTCACTCTATCTCTCTCTCTCGCTCGAGTCTAAAGTCGAGCAAAACTAACAGAATTGTACAATATATATTCTGGTAGATGCCATGACTAACAGTATGAATTAAGAACTTGTGTTTGACAGTTATGAGCATCGGTTTGCCAAACAGGAGGCAGTAAGTGTGATAGAGTGAGGTGTGTGTGATAGGGGTTTGTTGGCATTTCCTGTATATTTTAATTTAACATCTTTGATGCAATTTGGTTCGCTTGCTCACTTGCCTGTCTCTTGACTGTATTGAAGAGGCACCATATATTTTTGTGGAATATAAATTGCTTTGAAAAAGTGAATGAGATTTTAGAGGCAACCCTTGAGTCATCTTGTCTAGGCGTAAGGATCGGTTAACTGGTTTCAAACAGTATCTCACAGAGAGAAGTTATGGAGCAATCTCCATTTTCACCTTAATTCATGGTAATTTACAAAGAATTCCAACTTCTTTACACTAGCTGGACTAGTGCATACAAGCTATACCCACCAAAATGAGCCAAAATATAAGCTACTTGATTGAACTACGATCAGTACATGTTGTTCACGTTGTTGGAAAAGTAAAGGTAGCTGACATGCAGCACTGTGGCTGAGGTAGAAACTTTCCCTGTTTGACCTGAAATGCTGAAAATTACAAGATTATTTTAGGTTAGGAAAAGAAAATTACATTTAATGTTCATCTCTCTTACTAAGTGCACAGTCAAAATGTCTTCAAAATGTCTTCATGCTGTGTCCTAATGGTCATATAGTTGTCTCACTGTTGTACATGTCTGGTGTCTTTGTGTGACATGATGCAATCAAAATCACCGATACATATCTCTATTTAGGGCTGCATGGCGGCTTATCTCTTACCTTCAAGAATGATGCAAATCTATCGCATTGTCTGAGAGAGTTTTCAGCACTGTTGGTTGTAAAATGGTATTTAAGGCTTGTTGCTTGCAACATAGCTTGACATTAATGTGTAGAGATACATGTACTGGTGGTCTTGTACGGTTGTTACATCGGTGACAGTGTATCACCATAGTCTGTTTATGCACCTGGCTGTGTTCATCTTCATCTGATGTACATAACCTTCATGACGTCACCCTTGAAGAATGAATCGATCAGAGAGCCTGAACTGAATGTACAAAACTCGGCAGGGAAGCTGAAGGCTCTTGAAACTGTTTGTCACACCATACAGTATGTAGTAATTTGATGCATTATGACCTCACACTGTCACCTTGTGAATAGCAGCGGATAGTTCATTATCTTCAATGGAATACATAGGACACTATGGGGTTTTGTGGATTCAGTAATTACTGTTTTAGATTCTCTGCAGTTACTGCATGTGTACACACAACCAGCTCAATGATAAAGTGAACCTTGAAATGGTTGCTCTGGTCTACTGTATGTTTGCTTCCACTGTTTTACATGAAGTGGCTCCCTTTGTTTATTGCTAACAAATCTCTCTGTACTTTTTCACCAGTTGCACTTGGTTGTCACGCAAAATAACTTGTGCACTAGCTGCCATGCATACCCACTGTGTGCAATCAACTGTTCCTAGCCTTGTACTTAATCATATAAAATATTTTTTCTCCCCTCAGAGCCTTGTGTACAAGTTTTTTTTCCACCTAGATACATTCAAAACAAATGGCTGAAGATTAGGCCCTGCATAAGGCATTATGCATATATATATATTTAATATCTACTGTAAATGTATGGAGACATCACAGACGCTGTGTTAAAGCAATTTTTTTCTTTTTGACAAAACTACAAATAACTGTACTGTTTGATAGGCCTTCTGCGTTATGTCGCAGGAAATGTTTCATGCAATTGTATCCATCTTATTTAAGATGTGAATAGAATGCCAACTATACTATACCTGCTTACTATATACTAATACCTGCTGAGTATATACAGTATCTTCTTTTGATCGGTTCAAGGATTCATCTTAAGCCAGCGTCCTCTGCCTCTCTCTCCATCTCCGTCTAAAATAAATTCCCTTGATTCTCTGAGTCTGACCCTGCATGATAATTGGACTAATTCCTTCAGTTTATATCTAAGGGACTAACTTACCTCTTTTTGAACCTCTTTTGTGAGGGTTTAAAAGTCAGAGAAGTGTTCCACGATGGTTTAAATTACTGACAGCTGTTTGAATTCATCTCAGACCTGTTTGAGAATCGACTGAAAGAGTGATGTTTTAGAGGGGGGAAGATGTGAGGTTATTTATATCCCGGGGAGGACCGTTAATGCTCTCTTCAGTGGGTAGAATAATAGGAGAGATGAAACATTATAAGCAAAGTTTTTCTTTTTCTTTTACCCAGTGAACAAATTTTGAAGGGTGAATATATGCAAATAACTCAAACCTTTACACAGCCTAAGTAAAATAGCATTGCAGGATAATGCCACTGTGTTATAAATGTTTTAAACTCATGTTGGTTAGTATTTGCTCAATGGTACTGTACATATAAACTACCTGAATCAGTTATATATCGTATTAACTTCGCTCCTCGCTTACCTTACTCCTCACAACCTTAGCACCTCATTCTACCGTGCCTAGTATGCCCTGGTAATCTTTTAACACCTGTGCACCCTCAACGGCCGGCTCCCCCGGTTGTTGCCCTTCCTTCTCATTCTACCATCCAAAGTGTCTACACATTTTTTGTATTGGAAAAATTTTCTTACGGAATTCGCCCGGATACCTTGGATATTTGTAGTATTATACTCTTTTGGATCTTCAGTGAAGTTCTACAGGTCAAAACAGCCTGATAAGTATCCTTTTCTTATGAAGGGAGGGAGTTTGGGGGCTGTTTTTGTGTGCGACCCACACCCATGCTTCGTTTTCTCGAACTTAGCGTAACGTTACTTGAATCAGTTATAATATATCGTATTTAATCGATAGAAACCTGTCTTCCATGTCAAGTTGAAACCATTTGTGGTGATACTGTATGCGTCTGCTGACAATCTAATGGCTACTTGTTAGGTGCTGATGTTTTGAATTCTAAAAAATATTCATGAAACATAACAGAAACTAATAAGAGTTTGCAACATGATACAAAATCTGTTAAAGATCTGTGGTATGTTAGGCATTTTTGTGTGAAATGTTGACATTGTATTATTCAAATTATGATGAAAATTGGATTCTGTAACATGAACCATACAGGAAATTTGCTACAGCAGGTTCTGAGGTTCATTTATGATGGTGATTCCCATGGGGGTAGATTCTCTCCATTGATGCAAGCAATAAGATCTGATCTGTGTATCTCTGTGGGTTTGAAGAGGTTTACTCTTCCATGCTCTGGCCTTGTGTTTAAATGACATCCATAATTTTCAAGTGTACAACTTTTGACGATTCATCCAAATCTACCTACGTAAGTACTGAAACGGCAACCCTCAGACCTCTTTAACTTGTGTGAATTTAATAAACCCTACACACTGCTTTTCGTATGTATCCTTGGATAAGCATAAAGATACTTCCTAAGCTCTCAGGTTCCCTTACTCACAGATGATAGGTAGGTAGAGTGTAGCAGTTGTTGGTAGACAGGTAAGTTGGTCACTCCCCTAAAACTACTAACTAATTAATCACTTTGGGCATTTCTTTTTTCTTCAGGAAAAGTTGTAATTAAAGTGTTATATAATAGCTATATATAGCTTGATTTGGAAGGTAATATAATACTTTCGCAAAGTACCTGGTTCAGTTGAAATATTTGAAATAACTGATAATCTTGTACACAATTTACTGTTTTTATCTTCTTCAAGTTTGCCAGTATTTCCTACAAAAAGGTAACTTTGCTGACTAAAATATTGCTTTAAATAAAAGCCTGAACAAAGGTCACAAATGATGTTGGTCATTTGAGTATTTAGTTGTTTCTATCTGTGGCTACTTTTGCCATGTCCTTTTGCAAGCTTTATTTCAAGGCCAATCGTTGAAATGCAAAATGATATTTAAAGCTGAAATTACAAAACAATTACCCCCAATTGGTGATGATTTGTCTTTTAAAAATACTATTAATATATTGTCGATAATAGTCTTGTATGGAATTGTATTAAAGCTATGGCTCCATATGTCTCTCTCGTAGATCCACTGGGTATTGAAACTATTGATCATTGTCATTCATTTATTCATTTAATCTACTTGTCATTTTGGACACTTAATCTCTCACAAGGTTAGATGAGGTTACATTTCTATGGCTGTACTGTAAAATTTTGAGAACTGATTAAAATGTGGCAAAGACAGTGGGTTGGTTTTTTTAATTATAAATAATTATGATACATAAAAGTTCTATCTATTTGATCTGTAACCTGCTGTAATGTTGATAGAGGGGATCTCAATACTGTGTCCTTTTACCATAAGAATGATTATTGAATAAGGTGTTTAGTTAAGTCTGTGGAATTATGGAATGGTTAAAACTAAACATTAGATTAAACACATTCATTGCCATTGTGTTTTCATCTGTTTTGAATGAGGACATTGTTTTGAGCAAGACTTACAGAGAACTTGAATCTAGTTTAACTGCAGTGAACAGGTTGATTTATTAATTTGTTTAATAGTAATGCAAATCAACTCAAATACCTAGAAAAGTGAAATTATCTTTATTTTAGTTTGCATAATTATAGAACACCATAGAATATAAAAAAGTAATTATTCATAAAAAATTTTTTTTTTAAAAAGACACAATGACCCGTCACTAAGCTTACTGCCCTCTACTTTCCAAATCTACCATTCAGAAGTTGCCAGCATGTTTATGAGCATGATTTTCATCTTCGAATATAACCTGGTATAACGTTCTCTGTGAAAATGTTCTATTTGCATACAGTAGTTAAAGGCCTTGCTCTGGGGCACCTATTCTGCCTTTCCATTCATCTCCAATTTTGTCCTCAAAAGTTCACTTTCATGGTTTCACTATTGACCAGGAAAATTTAACACTTTACCCACATATCTTTTTAGTGCATTGGTCCTTTGAAGATCAAATGGCTTCATTACATTTTATCTCTCGAAAGGAAAAAAAAAAAGGAAGAAAAAATGACTGCGTTAGGTTAAATTCTGTGGTTGTATTGATTATGTAAATGATAGCCTCGCTAGTGAATTACATTATCACCTCTAACGACACTGTGTCATTGTGTTATTGATCGATCTATGTCAGATGAGAGCAGCACTGTGTAATGTAATCACCTTAAAGAAGTGCATTTATCATCGTAGTTAATTCGTTTTTTGGTGGATCGGAATTGTTTGCCTGCAGTCCTTTTATTTAATGTCGGACGGAGACTCTATCCGTAATATCTGATCCTATTGTCTAATTCTGTACTTGTGTAAATACATAGGACTTAGGTAAGTTCAATATTGACAATTCTCACCAATGTTGATAAGATATCTCTATCATTAGTACAATATATCTGCCATCACACCCCTTCCCCCCCCCCATCCTCCTCGCCCATTGCACCCCACCCTCTGGGATCTCCCACTCAGCAGCACAACCTAACCGCAAGGAATAACTATATTAAACTTTCCTCTAGAATCCAAATATTTTGCAGCGCAATTGTGAATTTAGCGATATTTGATTATATCTATTCCTACGTTTGTTTCGATGGAGGTTTTGTAGTCCTAAATTCCTAATGCGCCTTAGGGTTAAATAAGATCTTAAGGATTTCACAGGTTTATATATAGAATCGATAAGGAATGATGAGCGTTGCTTTACAAACAGTCAGAATAGATAAATGTATATTAGTAGTGTTAAGGACGCTAATATCAGCATACAGTATGACTATTGCTGTATTCTAAGTAGTACTGTATTTATCATGCAGTAATATAATAATAAGATAAATAAATAAATACCATATATTAAACTGCTGTTATCATGAAATAAAACATGCTCAAGAGCACTGTACAAAAGAACCAATACCTGGAATATAAAATTACCAAAC